>WNNJ02003285.1:0-152913 GCA_012934845.2 Pomphorhynchus laevis | reverse complement strand
AGCATGTTCATTAGCGGACCATGAAAAACTTAGATGAGTTTAATAAATGCAAATAAACGTAGATTTAATTAATTCAGTATTAAATATACAATTTAAAATAAATCAAGACTATTTGAGACAAAACAATAATGTAGTATCTAAGATTTTAATTCTGCTTTTAAAAAGATCGGGATATACGTATTTACTCAAGGAGGAAGATGAAATTCGATTGCTTTTAAGGCATTTTATATAATAACTTTCTAGCCAAATTCATTGTTATTTATATCCATTTTTAATAAAATTACGTTAGGCATTAATTTCACTCCGTCGATCAGATTACATAATTTTGGTGATAAGATTGAAGGTTTTAAGATTTTTCACTTAAAATTTAAAAGAATTTTATTATTTTGTACATTCCATTTTCCTAGACTTTGCAATTTTTCACTTAAAATTTATTTTTTTTATTATTTTGTAAATTCCATTTTCCTAGACTTTGCAGACACGTAATACCAGCTACATAAAACATAATGTTTTCTCAAAGCTTTAAACGATAATTATTAATCATTGAACGCTATTATTAAATAATTAAAAGCTCATTCAGCGAAGTGAATTCTTTCGTAAAATAGATTGTAGTGTTGACTTGTAGACAAGTAAAATCTATGGTTTACTTTCTTAGCAAGATTTCAGATATACCTCTACTATTAATTAATTTATAATTGATTTAATTATTTTTAATTTATTATTAATTTTCAAATTTTTTATTATAATTGCAATGTAATTACTGTGAACGATAAATTATTTCTATTAAGAATCATTTATATGTAATTCAAATTGAACTTAGATTGTTCGCAGTATTTAGATTCATGAATAGTAATCTACAACAATATTATTCAGATAATATTGTTTCAGCATCAATTACAAACCTTAAAAATATCAGACTCGATTGACCCTTGTAAAAACGCATCAGTAGGTGTATCTACAGGAGGCTCGTTTGTAAATTTGGTGTCAAATTGGCTGATATCTTCATCTCCAAAAACAGGTGGCTTGTATGGCGGAGTAAGTTGACTATTAATCGCAAGTTGCCAGTCAATACTTCGGAAGAATCGATGTCGCTATAAAACATCATTTTCAAATAAATAATATCAAAATCGTATCGTAATTATTTTTTAAATTTAAATTTTAATACTATTTAATAACAGAATGAAGTAATTAAATATATTAAAAAGGTTTACCATTTTATAATTCCAGCTATAATTTAATAAAAGCTATTTAAAATTACTTTATTCAATGTTCATTTGGAATATTAAATAACATTTATTTTCCACGTTTATTTAGCAATTAAAAAATAAAATTTAAATGTTTTGTTTATTTTAAATTAGATAAGTTACCTCAAATATTTAAATTAGTTAATTAACCTGAAATATTAGAGTATATAATATACCTTGAATATTATAGTATATAATAAAATATTTTTAAAATTCCACAACTTAGAGGAATGATTAATAATTATAATATATAATTAATTATCATAATTAGTTATTAATTATTAACTCCGTCATGGTCAGTCCCAAGCCCGTGCTGAGAAAGAAGGAGGCTTGGTTACAGACTTCGTGGTAAGACAGTGGTAAAACAACACCGTCGCATCGACATTATAAAATGGTGTATCAATTAACTTGGTGAAAGACAATTACAATGGTACGGCCGCGTTCTTGACGCAAACAAATGTCAATCATCAATAAGGCCCAACGGCGTGACAATGGAAAAAGCGGACTCCGTAACGAAACGGAACAAACACTGAAGAAAAAGAAGTTATTAATAATTATTATAACTAGTGATTTATAATTAATCAGTGATTAATTATACACGGGCGCAGACAATAGCAATTAGCTGCTTAAAATCATCACTTGAAGATGATGGCTGTGACTGTTGAAATTTAGTGATGGGCAATTATCTGTTGTGAATCATAAAATTTTCTTACTCCTTTAATTTTCGAAATGAATTTAATGAAAATTAAAGATTAATATATTTATAAGAAGCAAGTAGTACATTAAAACAAATACCTGGATTTCTCGAGTGCCCTCCAAAGAGCTGCCAATTCTGTTTTTCGGTGATTTACGCAGAAGCTAAATTACCAAATTAAATATTCAAAAATTGAAAAATAGCAACATACCTTGCGCATCAGATCTTTAGCTTCAACACTTGTGTATCTCGGGATTTGTAATTTTCCTTTAATAATTTTGTCCATTGTCCGTTTTCTATCAGCGTCTGAAAATGGTGGCTAAACAAAAACAGTGATATATGCTAATATTGCCAATATAGTCGATTATCATACAGCACCAGTCAGCATATCATACATAAGAGCACCAAAACTCCACCAATCTACCTCGCGTCCGTGTCCAGTCCTCAAAAGTATCTCAGGAGCCCTTGTAATCAAAATCGAAATTTGTAAAGTCTGAGTAAAAATTACAATGTCTAAGCAAATATAATTATTTTGCTCAACATAAATTTTATCAAATAAATTACGGATGATCATAATTAGAAATCATTTCATACAAGTCCAAAATGTACTATCCGTTTAAATAATTAATTAGAATAATTAGACGACTAAATTCAGGGATTTTCGTAACCCCAGCCTATACCCAGTCTATTTGGAAGACTTGATCACATATCAAGAGCATGTATTTGGCGAGCATCATAAGGGTGGAGATACGTGCATTTGGATTTTTTGTGGAGATCGTTGCGACGCCTTATCGCTCTCGTTGTCAGAGAGGTCGCTTGCAGAGATCGATAACTTAAGGGTAACCTTAACCAATTCACAGGTCTAGGCTAACTTTCGACGGCGAGAGTAGAGTCCGCGGTTAATAGATAATTGACATTATTTATATTATTTGTATTCTTTATAAACAATTTTGTCAATGATTTTGCCCAGCGGAAATACCGAAAATGAAAATAATAATCAATAATTATTATTTTTTTTGTTAAACGGAAAAATTTGTTTTAGTAAAGCATACAATCCAGGTTACCCGCAAGGTAACTGTATCCAGTTACCTTCGTAGCTGGATACAGCTACGAAGACGAGTCGGCTGGGTGTTTGAATGTACTACGCATGGGAGTACCTCGTGTTGACCGTGGACTCCGGAGACAGGCCGATATTGACCGAGCAATTTCGAATTATTATTAATAATTAATTATTAATAATAATAATTATTAAATATGATTAGAAATAATGTTCCATATAATAGACTTTACTGCTTATCCAAAATAAAACATATAGAAACTTGATTAATATATTTATTATATATATTATTAACATATTATTTCCAAGTAATTGGCTATCTTTCCTGTTCCTATTGATTCTTATAACCGAAATAGGAAAATGTTTTAGCTACAATGCTTTTTTAATGTTTTGTAATTTATAAATTCAAATGAAAAACATATCCATGTTGATTATTTTAATTATTGAAAACATTTTAATATTTTAAATTATAATGTCTTCGAATTATCGTTAGAGAAACAAAAGTGTGACCATTGAACAATGATTTCTGATGGTTTGTTTAATTATTTAAACCTTGTTGCAATTATTGCATCACGGAAATTCAAAGGCAATACTTTTAATATAATATGATATATCACTAATATAAAAATATGCTTTCGGCGAAGCATCCCGTGAGTGCAAATCATAAAATAATTGATATTTCGGCTGGACACGAGCGTTTTTAATTGTGTATATTATCTCTTAAATTTTTACGTAAAAAATTCTACAGATAATATATATACAGTTGAAAACGCTCGTGTCCAGCCGAAATATCAATAACATTATTTACATTATTTTTTGATTTGCACTCTCGGGATGCTTCGCCAAAACCATGTTGACTTTACCCCGAATGTAATCTTGCTTAATAAAATAATATTTTAAATTTAAATAGATTTCTGAAGTAAATACCGAGTTACATAAAATATCTCATAATTCACGATTTATTTAAAATTATGCTCAAGCAGATATCACGATTATATCTGTTTCAAACATTTTACAAAAATTATATTTTTTATTTTAGGGCTTCACATATGTCGCTCCGACATTAATGGACCAGATGTCAAAGGACATGCACAGAAATGTTGTACATTCAGTTAGTGCAAACAGAAATTTCAGGCGAATACCAGACACCATTATCGAAAATCAGGATAATACGCAAGACAATGAGTATGATACATTGTTCTAAATAGTGTCAATGCAAATGAAATTTAAAGACATGTTAATTTATTTAATTAATATATTTATTTTTAGTTAATTAATTTATTAAAAGGTAAAAATGAAATTAAAATCGACATAATTTGAAAGAAATTGAATAACAAAATGAAATAATCATATACTAATGTTAGTAAATACTTTAAATTGTCAAGAAAAAAACACTATAATCAATAATTGATTAAAAGTTCAATCAAAACATACGGATTACGAAAATCATGCAAATATTTAACAGATTTTGATTTACAGTCTATTCATAATTTATTAGTGTTTTGTAATTCTATTTTCTTAGCCAATTACACACTCTGACTTGTATAATTTTATAAAAATTATAATTATAATTTATCAAAAATCTGGAAGAATTCTTTAGCTAGGATTTTAAATTTATTTAAATTATATAATTAAATTATTAATTATTAATATTAATTATTGAGAATAATAAAAAATGATTTATTTTGCTGTAAAAAATATTTTCTATTAGATATTACTTCTATTACATTATACTCTATTATTAATTATTGATTAGAATATATTTGATTTACCAAAATATTTTGTCTTGTATTGTAGATATTTAAATATTTCACGGAAGCTTGTCCAATTTCCAAACAATCAAACTTTTACTCTTTTGTATCTCCTCGTGATCATCACTTGATGGCAAAACATTTTGTGCCTATAGTCAACTAATTTAAGATGACATGTTACGACAATTAAACAAGTGCTACGTCTTAAGATCTATCGAATTTTAAAATATCAGGCGAATTTCCACAATTCAAACTGATAAGTAACAGACTTTAGACTAAAATACAAATTTAAATTCCAACTGCAAGATTAAAACATCCTGAAAGCACACATTCGAGTGCTTTATTCTAAAAATAGTAGTGCGATAAAATATTGTTGATTAATTACATCATATACCGCGCAGTGGCAATAAGTCAGTACATAACTTTGAATTCACATATAAATGCAGATTTTATAAATACCGATGTTTTATCGGCATTTATAAAATGCCGAATATAAAAAATATAAAATTAAAACCAAATCCCGATATTAATTGAATAACAAGAATTCCCGATGTCTGTTATCATCGATAATAGAACGATAAAAAAACTTAAGTAAAAGAATTACAAAAACATTAAAGGTCCTGCTACATATGGCCTTGTTAAGAAGGCCTTATCACAGGCCTTCTTGAAACCGGCCTTATGCCATCTATAGATAATAATTTAATTGGTCATATAGAAAAAATACAAATATTTAATGAAAGGTCTTTTTGAAATTACAAAAATGTTAAAGAATATCGATTTAAAAAGATTTTATATCATATCCGATGTTTTATCTTTCCAAATCCTGGTATTAATTGAATAGCAGGAATGCCTGATGTCTGTTATTGAGAATATTACGATAAAAAAAAACTTAAATTTTCTCTTTTATAAAGCTGTAGTTTATTCCACTTCTTGTGAAAATACTAAAATATCTTATATAAATGTTTTTATCATAGGCAATACAGAGATAAAAAAATATTTAAGAAAACCTTTAAAATTACTAAAAATTAAAGTTCCCGCTACATATGGCCTTTTTCAGAAGGCCTTATGTAGTAGGATCTTTGACACCGTCCTTATGTCATTTATAGATAATATTATAAATATTATAATATAGACAAAACAAATACTTAGTAAAAGTTATTTTTTGAAATTACAAAAATATTAAAGAATATCGATTTAAAAACATTTTAATCGAATTAAATCTGTTATTCTATATTGCAAATAAAAAGACTTTATATTGCAATCTATTTGTAAAAATAGATTGCAAAAATCGAATTAAAGTGGAAAATGTCATTTTTATTTAATTTTGTAAAACTCCATTAGATTTGAAATTATTATTTTACAAAATGAGATACATATAAATATACATATATATTTAGCAAATCTTAATTGAGTGAATGCATTTTATTTAGATATACGGGTAATCGTTCCACCCAAACTTACCCACCTGTAAATAGTTCTGACGAGCCAATGTGGACTTCGCCATCTCGTCAGCAAAATCAGCGCAGTCATGCCCATCAACAGTTTGATTTAAATCACAGTCACTTTGATGAACATGACGAGGAATTCCTGCCTTTTCAGCAACGTTCAAATTATCATCGTTAAATTTGCAAAACATGGAGAGTTTCGCCTTGTATATCTCTTCTATATATAATCAAGCCTATCACATACTTCAGATCGTGTAATGTTCTCTTGTCATTTTCGTATGCCAGCCATCATCAGAGCTTCATTCGTTTGTTATATTTCCTGGTACTTCGTGTCTTGTACTCTACATTTACACTAATGTTACCTTTCCATAATAAATCGTATTCTTCATAGATATCTGCTGTATTTTTCTACTGTTTGCAATCTGACAATTTGACTATTAAAAATAAAGCCCTGTTGTTTGTTTTCAATTTTAATTTAAAGATTAAATCAGCTAACTGAGTCTACGTATTGTTATATAATTATAAAATAAACAAAACATAATAATGCTAAATCAAAATTTAATAATTAAATAATAAAATTAATAATTGTTTTTAGATTTTCTATAATTTAAATCAAGTTAAAAATAAAAATAAAAAATAAAAAATAAAATTTAAAATAAACGTCATTTTTATGAATTGACTAATAAATAACAGACGTTGTATCAGAATAAGAATTAGAGGTCATCAGGAGGAACTGCTATGCTATCAGGTTTCGGTCCCTAACTCCTCTACCCAACATAGCAGCGGGGCCAAATACATGCTAATGATGTATTTCCTCTGAAATAACTATCTAGTATCTTATTCTAATGCAAAGTATATTATTTATTATTCATCCATAAAAATTTGCCACTTAAATGGATTCATTTTTGTTGATACTTGCATAAAACTCATTTCAAAAATATTACTTGCATAAATCATTAAAACTCATTTCAAAAATATTATGAATGCCAAGATTACTTATGGAATATTTTGCTATTAATAATTTCGTTCAAGAGTTTTTAGAGGTGACTAAAAGTATTTTGAATGCATTCTACTCTACAATTTTGAATGGCAGTTGGAGGAAAACAAAGCAAGTTCATTAGAATTTATAAATTCAATATAATAAATTCATACAAATAAAATAAACATTTACGAATTATAAATTTATTCGGTAAAACGAAACACTGGAAAATTAATCTCATTTAGAAGATCACATATTATATAACTATTGTAACTTATGTTTAAGTAAAGTATAACCCTCAAATAACTATAAATACAATAATAAAAATAAATATTAATTAAGTCTTTAAAATAAAACAAAATTATTTTTGAAATTATGAAAATTGATATTTATTTAAAAGTAAAATGTTGGCTACTTATCTTTTTGCTAGAGAAGCGAAATTAAGGATTAGATTTAGATTCACCTGATGCAAAAGATCATTCGAAAAGTAAGTGGTAGCATGCAGCACATTGAACTCACATAAAAGTAATTACTCAGAAATGTATAAAACTGTTCCAATTAAAGTTCTCGAAAAAATCAATCATAAGAATTTCATAAATTCAGAATTATGAATTTTTATATTTCAAATAAAAATTATATTTTTATATTTTTTATAACTTTAAATTTACAAATTAAAATTATATTATAATAATTATAATTATCATATTTTGATAATATAATAATTATTATTCATAATTATTAAAAACACTTGGATAAATCTATAAAATTATTCCTGTCAGATCCAGATTATTCCTGTCAATTCCAGATTATTGCAATTACTAAACCTACAGTATCAGACATGGACTCGTCGTACATATATATTTTGCCGCAGAAAAGTTATCGACAATTTAACCACCAATAACCACGCACTTTCTTCATTTTCTACCAAGAACTTAGGAGATAGACATTATTAATTTTTAAAATAAAGTTAAGTAAAAGGCAAATACTCAATAGCTGTTGAAACACACAATGTAGCATCCTACATTCATAGGCTGCTACTTTACTTCATTTTCACTACACTATGTGCTCAGATTAGCTTTGATCGCCCATTATAATTGCAGTTGATTTAAACATCAGTTACATTAATCTTCAAAGTACTAAACCACGACTCATCTCCAGCTTCCTCCATAATATTTGATTAACCTTCAATCGTCTTTGTCAGATGCTATGTATTATGGTTATAACAGATCCAGCATCATCAATCTTGTATTTGCATCCACTCCTGCACAAGTAACCGTGGATGTGTGGATTGTTCGTGGTCGTTTATTCGAAAGCATAAGTCAGTAATCGCTAAAATTGTTATATCACCTCGAATCTCACACAATGAAAAACTTACTATTCTAAAACTCAGTTGGCGAATAAATACGACTAAACTGAATACATTTCAAGTTGCTATTGCCAAACATTTACTGGGCATTGATGACCTATCGGATAGCTATGTAATCATTTGCAATACATTGAATACGGCTTGTACCACCCGTACCAATGTGAGAAATAATCAACCTTCAGCATATGGCATCCACACGTTGCTCATTTACGATCAATTTTACGACAGCTATATTCATACTTTAAACATGATCCCACCGCACATCAATTATACATAAGTTGGAAATGAGCTTTTTGTGGTTTTATAAAACAGTTAAATCTACAAGACAAAAGCTAGTTGAGATTATCGAGCTAAAAGACACAGAAAAATTTTCATGGAAATTGAGCTTGTCTTGGAATTGGTTCGTAATTTCCAGCATTTCAATCAATGCGTGGGAATCTAACTTTGAATCCTTATACGGTTCGTCGTCTCTCTCGTAGTGAACATATCGCTGTGACAGCCCTCAGTTTCTTTTGCATACGCTTCCTCATTATGTCACAAACAAACATGATAAACCAACCATTCACCAACTCAGAACTCGAAAGATGTCTGCACAACATAAAGAGTCATAAAGCTGCTGGTACAGACAGTATCGCCATTGAACACATCAAGGCTACCTTTGAAATGTTACTGAAATTTTCAATAACACATGATTCAGATGCGCTTTCCCCTTTGTCTAGAAATTAATCATTAAACTACTATCCGTATTTCGTCGAAAATGCACGAAGCCTGTAATTTATCACAATACGATAACTGTTTTGATTTCATAGATATCTCGTCAAAATAAAAGCTTTACATGTAATCTGTATTTTTACTTAGAATCCTTATTATACCTGTCCTTACTTTGATACAGCTAATCGATCACACTATTAACTCAAAAAGAAGGGTCCGCAATCCGATGGAATATAGCTTATAAAAAACAATAAATCTGAAATTAGAAAATATCAAAAATTAAATATGCAACTATTTAAAAAGAAGTGAGTTCTACAACCTATCATCTTTAATAAGATAATATTATTATATATTATTATATAATATTATATATAGTAGCTTATAAAGAAAAATTGAATCCGGTGGGGTAAAAATAACCAATAAATATTTGCAAACATAAAAATCTCAAATATCAAATAAAAATGAAAATAACCCGAAAATAATTTAATGCTTGGCCCTTATTTCATTAAAACAGATGCTGTAAAGCGAGAACAATTAGAAGAATATAACAAAATATAGCAGAAACGTATGAATTGAATGGCGAAATTTATTATTTGGCCATTTCTGATGAGATGTATTAATGCTGATCACTAGTATTGCGTTCGGAAACTAATTTTCAATAATAATGAACAACTTTCATTTAAAACAAATTTATATTACTTTCGGTAATAATGATGTGTATTTTCCGCTAAATATCGTGGAATATCGTAAAGTATATTGAATGTATCTAAGTTTTAAGTTTTAGTTGTAGCTCACAAGTAAAACTTGTGAGCTTTGCGATACAATATAAAATGTAAATATATCTTACTAAGAAATCCGCCAAAGAATATTTGGAAATATTTTTTTTTAATATTTTTTAAAATAAATAATTAGCGCAAAGTTAAATCTAATTTATAATTTAAACCATAATTTATATAATTTCCTAAAAATATCAGCGTATTAAGTAATGTCCATAGCATTATACACTTATTAAAATTATTCAAAACACAATTCCATTAGTTTATTGTGATTCATGGACAGATATAACTTTTTAAAGTTAAAAGTTCAGAAAATCGCAGTCAAGGAAATCAGTCTAATCGAAATCCAAACGCTGAAATCTGCATATTATCCATCGCATTGAGAATATATCGTTCCAAATTGATTCTCCAAGAGTTCAATAATAATATCAAGCTTATCGAGTCCTATAATGCTTTCAATGTTTAAGGAATACAACTTTATTAATTTATTTACTTGTTTTTAATAAGCACGAATCGATCGATTTGTTACCGACGACATGATCTTTTATCTCATCCAATTCCCAACAAATTATCTTATTACACTTGCCCAGTACATCTAGAATATATATTGGGTATTAAGGAATGTAATATATCTGTTAACCCTTTAATTCTGCAGCGTTGCGATGCTTGTTTAGTGTGTAATAGACATTTAATCGAAGCACTTTATGCAATGATGATTGAAGCAGTTGAATATAATTAGTCCCTAAAACATTACTAACAATAAAAGACACATTACAACTTTTTAATTAGCGAGATGCAATCCAAATTAAACTTTATATTTGATCTGACCATTTTTATTAGTAATATGAATTGTGTTTCACCTTAAAAACGTTTGACCAACTTTATGTTCAAGATATTGGTATTATATTATATTGATATTTCGTAAGACATCTTTATAAATTCAATTATTCACAGGACAGGTTAGCTCTAAATTTACTATATCAAGTAAGTATATTTTACTATATCATGTACATATCAAGCTTATCGAGTCTCACAATGCTTTCACCATATAAGCACCTAAAAGAACTATCGATAATATCAATATTGATTGCAAGCATTTAATAAAAACATATGAAGGCTTGATTTTCCCAACGAGCCGTTATTATGGACAAACCATTAATCTGCATTACGGCTCTACCTGAAGACTAAAAATAGTGTTTCAATTTTGTCCTTATTTATGAAATTTCTAAATATTATATATAATATACTAAGTATTATATATAATAATTTATATATTATTACAGGAACGAAGAAGAAAATATCCTTTATTTGATAAAAATTCTATATTTCGATAGCTCCTGCTATCATCAGGATTACAAAAAAGTGTTTCATTATATAGAATTTTTATCAAATAAAGGATATTTTCTTCTTCGTTCCTGTAATAATATATATTTGAAATGGAAGAAGATTGTTGGTTTAGTTTTTATTATAATAATTTACTTGATATACCTTAGAGGCACAATTGATTTTAGTGGTCTCTGTAATTATTGACAAGTCATTATAAGAGGACAAAGTTTTTAAATAGAACCCGACTTCATAACGGGTCTATTTTCAATAACAATTCTTAAAATATTTAAATACTTTCAAAAGAAAAAGCTGTCACGATTAGGGTTCATAGAGCAGCGGTTCACTCTTAAGTATCCATTAAAACAGCGGACACAGCAGATGAATTAAACCCGATTTGCTAAATGTAAATAAAAAAGTCGTAAGTAATATATTTACAAGTTATTAGTAAATTGCCCATCTGGTTGGCACATCCGTTGAGTTTATGAAAGCAAGCACGCGAAACTCGATATAAATATGATTCCTCTTAATGTCCTTTTGCCATCTCGTTTAGTAACAAATACCGCCACTAATATTTTAAATGAATGTAGTATAATTATGGAAAAGCTTGCTGATGAAAATCATTTATCTAAAGCCTTTAGATAAATAAAATGTATATTTTAAATAAAAAAATATAAATATATAAGATATATATCTTATATTTATATCTATCTTTTATTTTTAAATAAAAAAATTTAAAGACTTTTTATAATCACAGATCTATAAAAAATCGTAGAATTACTAAACCTGAATGTGTTTACATCAGGCTTATATTATTGTATAAATATATTTTTTATTTCAATACTATAAAAACAAAGTATTACGGAATATTAAATATTTAAAGTATATATTATTCAAAATATTACTGAATATTAATAAAATAAACATATTAAATGTTTTAAAGTGTACTAGACTTGATTGCAATTACTTTAATTTTGACAATTTTCGCTAAAGATTATTTAAAAGCAATTTGAATTTATTTATGTATTTATTATTTATTTACAATATCAACACGTAATAGCATACTTTCCTCAAGTGATTTTGACTTGACATTTAAGTCGTCATTTGTGTGACTAAGGTATATTCGATAACGTATAGATAGCATTACTTCAAGACATTTGGAAATTATAATAGCATCTAATTGAGATAAAAATATATTATGATTTGAATATTTATCAATATACAATATAAACAGTCCATTTGTTTCCAATCACTGTTCAGCAATGACGCCTTGAATACTTGTAGCTGAGAATGTATTTCGTTGTCTATCACATTGTTTAATCTTGTAAGCTCTAAAAAGTTAAACAAGTAATTAAAAGATACATTAAAATGGCGTGGACCTACAAAGCCATTATTACTACAATAATACCAATATTAATATTGTATTAGTAAATTGATATTTTCTAATTTTTGAAAGATTTAAGTACAAATTTGTATAATTACTTTTTTATTAGAAAATATATTTTATATTAATAGAAAATTATTAGATAAAATTATAATATTTTATATTACGCAGATGAGGATGCTAATCCTCCTCTGCATCCAATAGTGGTAGGGATCTGGCACTGATGAGTCATAGTGATGACGAAACGGCATTCGTCATTCTTTCGCGTCGGGCTTATATGATTACAAAAAATCACGCGGAATGGTATAATTTGAAAAAAATTATAAAAGAAGTAAGCCGATATAAAGATACCTTGCGCTGGCATTTGCCAGTGCTTTTGTGCCAATGATCCTGTTTGGTTCAGCTGTAGTGCTGCTTCAACACTCTACGATGATGTTACTAGAGGTTTTCTAGTACATAATTCACATGATTCAGTCGCTGATTGCCATCTGCTAGTCCTCCTCTGCATCTAGTACTGGGATGGATCTGGCACTGATGAGTCATAGTGATGACGAAACGGCATTCGTCATTCTTTCGCGTCGGGCTTATATGATTACAAAAAATTCACACTGAATGGTATCATTTGAGAATAATGTATTTCAGTAAAATATTATATATATAAAGTTACACCTGTCCCAGGGCAGGTGTAACAACAAATTATATTTTATATATTTGTACACTTTGAAGTGTCCTTGTTAAACAGCATTTCTATTAAATGGAAGTTAGTGCCTGATGCATGGTTAAACAGCAATATGCACTGCCATGTACAGAGCTCTTACTTACAATAAATTATATATATCAATTTAAAGACAAAAAGAATTCAAACGTCATATTCATTAAACGCTTAGATACAGTTTTTTTGTGGTTACTATATAATGTCTACCTGTCTTATAAAATGTACTAAAATTAACAATCTTTAAAACGCATTTGCAAGACAATTTAAATTATTTAATGTGTTGAGTTATTAAACATTAACTATTACTTGATTTAATTATCGCCCATGACTCCAAAGAACAGTAGTGATACTAATATATAAATTAGATCGATTAATATCAGTCTTTCAATAGTCAAAAACATGTAGCCACAGATTGTTACAAATTGATTTACTGTCTTATGTTAATAAAAACATCACCCTAAGTTACAATGCTTCAGTTTTAAGTGTTTTTGATAAAACATAGTGAAACGTTTTGAACATGTTTGCTTGTTGGACAATCGCTTGACGAACAATCGCCACGCTAATTAGCAGGTTTTACTCTTGTTCGTTATCGGAATAAACCAGATAAATAACTTAACCAACTTCAAACGGGCAGGCACCGCTACCCACTGTATAAAGAAAGAGCTTCAACGTGTCAATCCTCATTAATAAAATGTCAATTGCTACTTGTTATAGCATTATATTGACTTGACAATTATTTTGTAATGATGTTTTAGATTGCTTATTAAAACCTTATATCGGTTTATTGATTCTATCTATCACAATTTAATAAGCAATTGAATGGATAAATTCCTCAGGCCAAGTATAATGGATATCGATCCAGATGCCGCAAATTCCTCTGACATTTGGTTACATTGGCAACGATGTTTTGATTCATTTATAGCATCTATACCTGATTCGGACGAAATATCAAAACTTAACCTTCTTGTAAATATCATTTCTACACGAAATTTTCTATTGATTTCTAAAGAAGATGCTTATACGGGGGCGATCGAAAAACTTGGACAACTATTTACGAAACGAGTTAACGTTCTATTTTCTCGATATAAGTTACATTCGAGTAAGCATTAGAGTTAACAATCGATTTTACAATTCATGCGAAAACTTGGCGAACTATCGATTCCGTGTCAGTTTGGTGCAGTTTCCGAAATCACACTACTACATTAATTATTCTAATCTATCGATATTGATTTTACCTGAAAGACAAGATCCGTTGACCTGACAGTTTTCAACACAGCAAATTCGAAGATTATATTCAATGCTCCTTAAAGCATGCAAACATTGCAAAAGATCCATTATTCCTAAACGACATATATCGACATATATATAATGTTCAACGTTAATCGTTGAACATTTGTTCATAAACCTCGAGCGTAAAATATGCATTCTCAAAATAATAATTAATTATTATTTTATAAATATTTATTAGATGAGATCCAAGTAAGTAGGCATGTGTTAATTGAGTATAACTAAAATATTAATCAATTTCAAGATATAGGTTAATTGGCTGCAAAATAAATTCGTTCGATATCAATAACTCGCACAAATAATTTCATGTCACTTCACAAGGTATTAAAAATTAAAGTGGTGTTCATATATGTATAATCTTAGCATCTATATATGACAATATTTATTATACGACAACCTAAACAATCTCACAACAGCACACTTATTGAAGGCTGAATTAAATAAGACTTATAAAAAAGTATTCCATAGTTTGATTAAATATAAAATTATGCATCTTCAAAGTTATTGACAATAAGGGTTATAATCGTGTAGTTTGTCGATTTTAACTTTTAATGTTGAAAAAATAATTCACAAGTTTGATCATATATATACTATAAATTATATATAATATTTAATATCAGATATATAATACACTATTTTATACTTACTTTAAAAGATTATTATGATAAGATTTAACTATACTATATCAATATTATATCATATTAATAAAATACTTTATATCAATATTATATTATATCAATAGAATACTTGTAAATATATTCCATTTATACTATTAGATCAACTACCTGAGTCTACGTTTTTTATAATACACATAAATTAAACTTAAATTTAGACTATTATATAGTTGAAATACTGTGTTTTTAGCTTTTAGCATGCAAACGTAACTTATAAAGATTGTTTAAACAATCTATAAATAACAAAAAAAAATTAACAGAAAATCGTAAAATATAAAAATCAACATAAACATCAACGAAATATTACAAAAAAATTAAACTCTTAAGTGGCAAATTTTTATGGATTCAATCCATTAAAATTTTCCACTTAAGAGTTTAAATTTATTTGTTTATTAATATTTCGTTTATTTATATGTTTATTTTTAAATTTCACGATTTTCTGCTAAATTTTATTTTTAATTATTACATTATTTGAATGAATGTGGAGAAATCCAATATCGCTACAAATTATGCCAATTCTTAAAATTTTACTGTTTAATGTTTAAACAGATATGCATGAACGCTCATACACAATTATGTCTTCCTGAAACTTAAATATGTTATCTTTACGATATAAATAAAAGGTAGTTTTAATTGATGTAAATTTAATGCTCATATCAAGATATATACTTTCTTTATCATTCATATTGGTTTTGTTGAGAATAAAGCTTTCTGGATAAATTTGTTCGCTTATTGAATACAACGTATTAGAGTTAATCGAAACATTTTATATCTTTATATAATTTAGATTTATTTATTACACAGTTATGAACAAATTTACATTTTGATTTATTAAATTATTTGAGGATTCTATTAATTCAATTTTATCTATATATTTACTTGATGGTTAAATTTTTGTTAGCTAAGCGTTATAGTTATACAAACATATATATTATTATAATTCGATTCAACATAGTGCGAGGCCAAATACATGCTAATGATGTATTTATCATATCATTCATGAATGTAGATGCAAAAATTTACTCTAGGTCCACTGAAGATAAATATTTTGTACTTTAAAAAAGTTAAAAATATAAATATCTTAAATTTTAAGAATTTAAAGAAAGCCAATATCGTTACAAATTGTTGAAATTCTTAAAATTTCATTATTTAATGTATTATATTTTATATTATATGGTATGCATGAATGCTCATGCAAAAATATGTTTCTTGTAAATTTAAATATGTCATCTTTACGATATAAATTAAATAGTAGTTTTAGTTAATGCTAATTTAATGTTCATATCTAGATATACACCTTCTTTATCATTAATATTGGCTTTATTAAGAATTAGGTTACCTGGATAAATTTGTTCACTAATGACTGTCACATCAGGATCCTCACTTTTGAGGTACCTTTTGAATAATTCAACATAGTGCGAGGCCAAATACATGCTAATGATGTATTTATCATATCTCCAAGCATTATTACCAAAACCCATTAAAAATGCGTTGAATGCTCGTGCAAAAAAATTATTCTTTGTAAATTTAAATGCATCATTTTTACGATATAAGTTAATAGTTTTAATTGATAGTTTTAATATAGTTATAGCATATGAATATATATTTCCGAATATAAGATTAATTTATATTTATGACACTTCTCTAATATCAGCTAAATCTAAATTTGACAAAGCGAATTTAAATCGTAAGTATTTTTATTTTGAAATTTTATTCTTTTTGTGTGTTTTAAAATTAAAATCTTTAGTACTCTCGTATGTTTCAAATCTGGTTGAGTATATACAACGTTTGTTAAGTCATAATTTTTATAGTCGCTATATCCGTGATGCCACTTAGTTTAGTTGACTCAGACTAAACTTAAAACGAGCCAGCAGTATCTGTCAGGGGGTTGCACTGCTTAAGGAGTTGCAGGCTGGAACAATATATTGAAAGTTCTACCACCTTTACTCTAGTGCTACGCGACCTTGTTATTGGCCATTACCACGTCTCTTAAACTTGATCACGCGAGCATTTTACATTGTAATAAGTAAACACTTTGAGTGCAAACTTATTTATTTTTTTAATGTTGATAAATTAGACATAAAAATTTTGACATGCGTAGTTTCAGTATTTCTGACAGAGCCATATTCCAGCAGCACAAAGTTCACATGTCAAAATAAAATATTCACAGGTCAAAATAACATACTTATTATTTTTTATCAAAGTTTGTTTAAAATGCATTATTTAAAAAATTATCACGATAAGAATACTGTCTTATAATATCGATATATTTTATTAATATATTAGTATTAATAATATAATTTTATATATTATATATTAAAATATAAATATAATTATTACTAATATCATATATAATATAACTTTATATTTCATATTATATATAAATAAAATATATTATAAAATATAATTTTGTATTTTATACATTATAATATTGATATATTTTATTAAAATATCAATATTATTGAACTTCGATCAGTTCAAAACATCAAAAATTTTTAAATGTGAAATTCAAATTTATGCACCTTTATTGTAGTTAAAATTCTTTGCGTCACTTTTAACTTCATTCTGCAAATCTTGAATGGCAAAAACACGCTTGAGGATTTCTTAAACATATGCAATTGAATCAAATTTTATATTTAAGATAATAATACAATTTAACTTGAACGACTAACTTAATTAATTAAATATTCTCGAAGAAACCAGTTTATAATTGGTAAAGACAATTATTAAGCTAAACGTTGGTATGATATGCACAGCCTAAAGTTTGTTATTACGTATATCAATAATAATCAATGATATTGTGCTACATATAATAACCAAATGCATAATATCTTTAATAATCATATTATTTTATAATATATCTACCAATCAGTATTAATTTTATAGCTTGAAATATATATTAAAGCTAAGATGAAGATATTATAAATGTTATTGTATATTCTTGTTAAAGTTTTGATCATGTTTAATTTAGGTTAAGCAATTGCAACAGCATTCTGATTTAAGAACAAAATGACAATATTTTATTATAATTTTAGTAATCATAATAACATCAACAGCACGACATATATTTTATCATAATTGTAAAACCATAAATATTAAACTTTAGTAATATATAATTTATTTATTTTATGTGGCGAATGGGGACGGAGCCACTTACAGGTTCATCAATAAGAGAGAAAAATTAAATTCAGCACTGTATATTGACAAGAAATATGTAAAAGACGCAATATGTCAGCCATTTCGAAGATTTTGTTTTATTTGAACATGTCATTGTTTGGCTTGTTCATGAAATATCCTGTTTCATATAATATTTCATAAATTTAAGATTTAATGAAAAATATATGATTTAATTAATATTTAGACTTCCTAAATAAATATTATAAATATTCGATTTCATGATTGTTCTGAGTCATTAAATATACTGGTTTCGTAAATAAATATTTTAGCTACATAAATTTTTAGATTTCATGAATAAATCTCCGATTTCATAAATATTAGATTTCATAAATAAATATTCTGATCTCATAAATAAATATCTGATTTCATTAATAATTCTGATTTGATAAATATTTTGATTTTATAGAAAAAGATTTATTTATGTAACAAAGGATTTATTTATGTACAGTGCTGAATTTACAGGTTCACAAAAAAAATAAAAAAATTAAATTCAGTATTGTACATCGGCTAGAAATATGTACAGGATGCAACATGTCAGGTTTATCGTTAGCATAATAAATTTTAGTTTTAATGGACTATATATACACCAGAGGGACAGATGTGAAATGAAGCAAAATCATGTCAGACTTTGCCAAGGGAGATGATTTGGAGTGAAATGAGCTGTTTAAAGTTGTGAAAATATAAATATGAGTGAATGTTAACGGAAAGGCGGTTCCATGCTAGTGGCCCAGAAACATGGTATGCGCGTAGGCCATAACTAGTTCAATATCTAGAAATGGTTAAGAGAACTGTGTGATTAGATCGTAGAGTTTGAGAAGATACACGGAATAAGTCGAAGGAAAGAAGTTTAAGATGGATGGTGAGTATGATGCACGGAACCATATATATAAAAAATATAAATAGCATCAAATAGAAGCAAACATATAGTTTAATAAAAATCATTTAATTTTAATAATTTTCGCTGCTACAATCTACGAATTTATAAAAGATTCTTATCTTTTGAGGCATGACCTCAAATATCAGAATAGTTGATAAATTGTTTAGCTAATGAATTGAATTTACTTTTAAATGTTTTACAATTTCTGTATATTAATGCAAATTGCTTTCCGGAAGCACTTAAAATAGTTTCCCACAACATATCACTTATATATAATGGTACAAGTTATAACTCACTTGTATATTGGACGTTTTCAAAGCCAAACATTAATTCTTAAATTATTCGTAAAACATTAAAAATTTCAAAAGTTATTAAAATTACTATATCTATTTATTGTCTATTTTCTATTATCTACTATTGTCTATTATTGTATATTATATACTATCTATTGTCTATATAAGTCAATCTGAATAAAAATTGATCATCATTGAGCAAAAAATAATATTTAAGAAATCATTTTACAGTTTAGGATAACATCTATGCTTACTGAGTATACTTGCGTGTACAAAAGGATAATAAAGAATTAATATGAGCTCTTAAACAATTTAATGATTGTAAAAACAACTCCATGTTTTACTTGGATTCCATGCCGCTCAGATTCTTTAAAGCTTTGGCACTTTTTATTAAAGTTTTGTCATTTTATTACTGAACGATTGGCAATTTCCAGACCAACTATGTGAAATATTACCAAGCCATAGAACCTCATATATTTGTCGTATATAACATCAAATATACTAATTTAAATTAATATACCTGAACGACGAGTTTGAGATACGACTTCGACTACCATATTATCTTCAACTTCCAATGATTTAAGACATATTTGGACATCCTCACATATAGCAGACGATCCTGTTTTAAAAATAAATATTGATTGAGTTAATTACCCTCTATCGTGTACCTTTATGAAGTATCGCATCTAGTTGTGCATTACCGAATTTGACTATCTGGTGAACACATTGAAGAACACAAAGGGACAATCCATTTTTTAACTCCGCCAAATTTTTCAGACATTCAGGTTTTATCTTATTGCTTGAATATGCAAGACAACGCGCAAAAATTATATCTCTAATCCATAAATTTGCAATTTTCTTGTAATCAATATCCCCGGGTATTCGAAATTCAGATTCAACAAAAATATATTTAAGTAAACTCCTTTCTAATGTGAAACAGTGCACATAGAATACTATTATATCATCAATTACCGAACGCTGTTCAACTATTAGCATACGTTACAATATACTATATTTAATCTGTTAACTGCATACCTGATTCAAGTTCACATGATGTTATATTTGCAGATTTTGGGATTCTCATAGCAGAGTCTATACTATCATTGGAATTCGCATTGATCGCAGGACAAAATTTTACCGGCGATACTAAGGGATCCAATACTGTTTTTTGTTAAAACAAAAACATTCACTAACATAAAAAAATCAGAATTACTTGCTTAATGTGTCAAAACTTATACTGTTAATTAGAAAGTAATGTTTAATAGAGGAAACTAATGAATATTTTATAGTACAAATACAAATTAAATAAAGTACATATTCCTATTTATCGGTATTAATGTGGACACACTTCGTACGATTTTCAAATTAATGTGGACACACTTCGTACAGCTCATCAGTCATTTTTCAAAATGACTGACGAACTTTCTACTGTAAGGTAGTGTATGTTACTAAAAATAAATTTTGATATGAATAAAATCGAAATATTTAATCTTAGTTGTATTTTAGCCAGTCTTTAAAAATTAATCGATTTCAAAATAAAAATGAATTATATTACTATGATATTCTTTTATATGTTCTCTTATAAATATATCATGTACAGACACTCTGCTCTTTTATGTAATGTATATGATAGATTCGATTTTATATGACTTAAAATAAGATATAAAACATGTCAGCAGACCGATTAATCGCTTCCCGTATATTCAATGCATAAACTGATTACTCATTACTATTTAAATTTATAATTAATAAATGTTTTTTATCCTAAATCGCTGGTACAATGTAAACGATTTATTCGACTAGAACATATTGAGTACATTTTTGGCTAACATTTTAAAAACACCAAGAAAAACTTTTTTTCTTAAACGTAGACTTTTCCTTTTAAGGAATATAAAATAATAATTATTTAATATAAAATAATATATAAAATAATAAGAGATTTATTTAACTCATTACCTCACGGCATTGGGCTTAAAACCCATATACAAAAGTCAACATATCTTTACATGAATTCGCACAAATAAAATAATAAAATAATTCATATAAAATAATAAAATGAATTGATACGTAATTTTGCATTTTGTGCATTTTACTGAAGGTAAATAAATTTGGTTAGATAACTGAGTCTACGTATTTTATACGATATGTAAATAAAGATGTATAATAAATAATTATATAAGACTTTATAGAATTTATTTTTATATAGCGACGCAATTTATTATTAAAATTTAAAATAAAAATCAATTTTTATGAATCGACTAATAAATAATATACAATGTATTCGAATAAGGAATTGAGGTCATCAGGAGGAACAAGAACTACAATTAGTATTACAAAAGTACGAACAAACTAAAGTACAATTTGTGTTTTAATTCTAATTGTGAATTTTTATATTTCACTAATAAAATAACTTTTTATGATCCTGTTCCAAAATTACAAATTTAAAGTTATTAAAGTTATCAAAATTACAAATCTTAAACGTAGACATTTCCTTTTAGGGAATATAAAATAATAATTATTTAATATAAAATAATACATAAAATAATAAGAGATTTATTTAACCTATTACCTCACGGCATTGGGCTTAAAACCCATATACAATAGTCACCATATCCAATCAGATATATTAGATATATCTGATCAGATAACTGAGTCTACGTATTTTATACTATATGTAAATAAAAATGTATAATAAATAATTATATAAGATTTTATACAACATATATTTATATCAAGTTAAAATATAAATTTAAAATGGTTAATTTTTATAAATTGACTAATAAATAACATACGTTGTATCAGAATGAGGATTTGATGTTATCAGGAGGAACTGCTATGTTATTAGGTTTCGGCCACTATTCCTAGAGGCAATAGCAGGGGACCACATACATGCTAAGGACGTATTTCCTCAGATTAAATTTGATTATATAGTATATTATTTTAAAACAAAGCATATTGTATATTATCCATTTAAAAAATTACAACTTAATAGTTTAAATTTATTTTTAATACTATTTTTTTGATTTTTTGTTCCAGTTATAATCAAGGGCATTTCGTTTATATTAATTTTAAGGTTAAGTTATCTTTGATACCAACTATTAAGTTATCCTTCAGTTTGTAAATATAAAACGTTTCTTTGGTATAATTTATATCAAGTTAAAATTTAAAATTGAAAGTTTAAATAAAAGTTAATTTTTATGAATTGACTAATAAATAGCAGACGATCTATAAGAATAATATTTAGAGGTCATCAGGAGAAAATGATATGTTATCAGGTTTCGGCCTAACATATCAGCGGGGTCGAATACATGCTATACATTATTAATTTTAATTACAACTTATACTGTTTAATATTATTGCAGCATTTTAAATATGAATTGTAATTTCAAGTTGTTAAGCGGTTCAATGATTATTTCAATTGAATAAAATGTTAGAAAAATAAACTCATCTTGAGGTGTATTTTAAATTTAAATATCTAGGAACTATCAGGTATAGTAAAACGACAAGAAAAATCATTTTGATATTTCGCTAGTAACTACTAGCATCTTCAGAAAAATGGTTCTTAAGATGCTAGTAATTAGATGTTAGTAACTAGATGGCAGAAATTCAATAGATTGCTGGCATTAGAAAAAAAATGATTTTAATAATCCGTAGCAAACACTATGATGCAATACGTTATAAAGAAACGGGGAAAGGATACAATTCAGCAATTATATTGATGAGACTGTACCAATTTTAAGTGATAATTAAAGTTTAGTTTTACAACCAAACAAAAGAGACATTTGAAGATCATTATGAATCAAAGAACTTTTTACTAATACGATTGGACTTTTCATTTGAAGCAAAATGCTCGAAGGTAATGTGACGATGACCTAGCTAATGGTTATGCAATTTTGTGTTTTAAAGTAGCCACAACGTCCTGGTACAGTATATCTTCATGGCTAGATTTTCACACTGCGATCCATTTGATCTTATCTATAGCTGTTCAACCCGCCTCCAGAAGAAAAATCACACCATATGTGTCAATAGTATACCTCAATGCACGTAAACCAAACATACTTCACATTATGAAACAATTTATTATATTAAATAGCGAATTCGTTATCATTCTCTTCATGCACAATTGCGAATATTCTGTGGTGCTAAACAGCATCGAAGACAGATGATATACACTAAACTCTCCGATGTCTGTACTGATGTCACTCAATTCAAGTTGATGCCTCTAATGTCAAAACTAGTAATAGTTAATATTACCAATAAAATAATTTATAAGTTATTTAGTCAATAATAGAGGCCGAAACATAATAGCATAGATGTTCCCCCTGTAATCTCTAATCATTATTATGATACATCATATGTTATTTATTAGTAAATTCATAAAAATTAACTTATTTTAAAATTTCAATGATAAATTTTATCGTTATATAAATATACATTCGAAATGGGTTTCAAGAACAAGTTATTAGTCTGTGAAATGTGATGATGTTATCCTGTAAAATTAAGGATGCAGTAATATTAAACTGTAGACATTTGTAATTAAAATTAATAATTTATAGCATGTATTTGACCCTGCTGATATGTTAGGCCGAAACCTGATAGCATAGCAGTTCATCTTGATTAACTCTAATTATTATGATACATCGTATGTGATTTATTAGTCAATTTATAAAAAATAACAATTTTAAATTTCAATTTAAAATTTTAATTTGATATAAATAATATAAAATCCTATATAAAAATTATTTATCATTTAATTATTTGAATTTTATTTATCATTATTTTTAATTTATAACTAATCTAATATACGTAGACTCAGTAAATTCATATTAGTAAATTTATAAAAATTGATTCTTATTTTAAATTTCTATTATTAAATCTATTGTTGTATAAATATTAATTGTATAAAATATTATATAATTATTTATCCTTCAAGGCATGGCATAAGTGCAGAGTATCACGCCGAAGTATGGATTTTAAGTAATCATAAATAATTCATACAATTTCATATAACTTCTATCGGGTGAAAATAAAAATCTTTAATAAAGATTAAAATCTTTAAGGACTAAAAATCAATATAATTGACTTTTATTTTAAATTTTAATTAAAAATTCTACCGTTATATAAATATTAATTGTATAAAATTTTATATAGTTATTTGTTATTTCTAATTATTTATCTTTATTTTTTATTTATGTATAGTATAAAATACGTAAATTCAGTGACCTGATCCGATTTTACAAGATAAGCACAAGGAAAATTCATATGTTTTAGTTTGAATGGTGTGTTAGAACAGTTTTGTTGGCAACACGAACTTCAGTAATTGGTTCACATAAATAGATAATTTTTATTATCAACAAAAGAAATGTATCACTTCTATGCACTATTTCAATAGCTTCCACGATCATTTGCATGGCCGTTTTATAAAATCGTTTTCTTCTAAAGATGTCAGTAATAGCTACTTGTTTATAAAGTCGTTCGTTCAGAAGTTGAAGAGTAACATAAACAACCCTCAAACTGTTCTGTCGAATATTGAGACTATCATCTTGATTAGAATTATTCAATCGATTTAGCAGAATGAATTTATAATTATTTCGAAACATTTTTAAGAGCGTTCAGATATGCATAGTTTTATGATAAACGTTTCTTTTTTTAATTAGCAATTCGCGCTTATCAATAGAAACGGTTTTCTCTAAATAATGTATATTTTACTTTACATTTTTGAAGTATCAGTATAATTTGGCATTAGTTACATAAAATCCTGTAAAATCTATATTTGTAATCATTATCGATTTTAAAAATAGAAAAATTGTAATCTGGAAGAATTTCCTTACAATATGGAACAGAAATTTTCAGATAGTAATGGCTAGAAATTCCGTTCTCGCACTCGCAAAATTCTATCTACGCAACTACGTATAAATAAGAACGATTATATTCTGAAGTTCAACGTATGATCCTCTAAATACGTTCCAGTTATTAAAATCCATTCCTAATTTGATGCTTGATTCCTACAGTATTGCAATATCGAGTTTGTTACTCTCACTTGCATCTTATGTATATTTTGCACATTTTAAATTCATTATAGAAATTTAATTAACATACATAAACAACGAAAATATCTTTTGGTAATGCATTTTCTCTTGGAGAAAATATCATCTTTGTGTTTAATAAGTTTGATCATTTTAATAAGTTTTATAAAGTTCATTTTGGCCATCATGAAATGGTGAACAATTTTAAATTGACGACATATTTTTATAGAAAAATATTAAAGAAGGAATAAAAGGAGTTGAGGCAATGAGAAAAA
Organism: Pomphorhynchus laevis; assembly: GCA_012934845.2. Lineage (NCBI taxonomy): Eukaryota > Metazoa > Acanthocephala > Palaeacanthocephala > Echinorhynchida > Pomphorhynchidae > Pomphorhynchus > Pomphorhynchus laevis. The sequence continues at coordinate 126,859 of WNNJ02003285.1, read as the reverse complement.
GAGCAGGGAATAAATGGATGAAAAAGAGGAAAGGGATGAGCGGGAAGGGGAAGTAAAAGGGGTAGAATGAGAATGGGACAGAGGGATAATGGGGTATAGGGAGAATGGGCTAGAGGGAGAATGGGCTAGAGGGAGAATGGGCTAGAGGGAGAATGGGCTAGAGGGAGAATGGGCTAGAGGGAGAATGGGCTAGAGGGAGAATGGGCTAGAGGGAGAATGGGCTAGAGGGAGAATGGGCTAGAGGGAGAATGGGCTAGAGGGAGAATGGGCTAGAGGGAGAATGGGCTAGAGGGAGAATAGGATAGAGGGAGAATGGGCTAGAGGGAGAATGGGACAGAGGGAGAATGGGGTAGAGGGAGAATGGGCTAGAGGGATAATGAGCTAGAGGGAGAATGTGCTATAATAGGTAGAGTGGAAAGAGGTAGATAGGAGGTAGAGTGGAAAGGTAGTTGATAGGGGAAGGGATAGAGTGAAAGGGAATAGATAGGGGAAGGGATAGAGTAAAAAGGGATAAATAGGGGAAAGGATAGAGTGAAAAGGGAAATATAGGGTATATCGTTGAGTTATATATTGTAGTTGGTAGAAAATAAGTGATAAAAATCAATATATTTGGTATTATAAAGAAATTCCAGATTAATTTTTTTATTTTTCTTTCCAAAATCGATAATAATTACAAATTTAGCTATTACAAAATATTAATATTAGCTAACTAATACCAAAAATACGGAATATCAAAAATTTTAAGAAAATGAAAATCAATGATATTGATTTTTTGCATAAATACATATTTAAAATATTTTATGAGCAAAAAATAAAATGTTGATGAGTCAGTTTCTACTGATCAGTGCGAATTACAAATTTGAATATAAAAGGAAAACATGTCTCATTTTACCATTAGAAAAACGGACGCTTTAGTTTTTGTACTGACGAAGATACGACTTTATCAATGTGTTTGTTAAAATAATAGTATTTTCTGTACTAAACTATGTTTTTCCATACTAATTTTGTATGCTGTGGTTGCTTTATCTGAAATTGTATAAGATGTTACAAAGAATTTTGAAAATGTTGGATGTGCAAATGGTAAAAGGCTCTAGATAACAATCGTTTGCTATCGTAAAATCTTTTAAATTGATCAGCCTTTAATTTACATTATTATATTAAAATTTGCAAACAAAGTTAAATGCTTTGTTCACTGATTTTACTGTTAAAATCGAAAAAGCCAAATGTGTACTTTTATATACATCTTTTTTTATACTTTCATACTTACCCTCGATTAGTGATTGAAGTTCTGACTTTAACTTAAATCGTTTCCCGCCATTAATATCCATCTTGCTTTCTTAATCTTCCTTTAGCCAACTATGTTAAGTAAAGATAATATGCTCTAAATCAATTAAGCAAGGTTTCAAGAAATAAAATATTTATAAAAGGATTCAAGTATAATATTATTGTAATAAAAAATATTAATAAAATTGATTTTATTTTATAAAATAAAAGATTACTGGAGGACGACGGTTGTCAATTTTTAAGCTTTACTACCAAAACAACATATTCTTGCTGATTTCGTCAGCTTGGCGAAATATCAAACAAATTATAAAAATAAATTACCTATATGGGAATAAAAAACCTAAAATGTTTGAGAAATTAATATATACATTTGTAAGATAAATATATTCACACGATAATGATCCTCATAAGTATGCCAGCTTAAACACACAATCCAGAGTAAATCAACCAATCAACGATTCAAATCAACCAATCACAACCAATTAACACTATAACTAGAAACCGAGCTTGGGATAACTTGCAAGCGAATACGGGTAGTTGCTCAGTCTGTGGAGGATCTTTTTGTCTTAATGCATCAGGTCATCTTCGGGTACACGGACATGTAAACTTGCGCTGCTCAAGATCAGGACCGCTACCGACTGTCAGCAACTCACACAACGTAATCGCATCAACTGATACAAGACCTGAGTTTTTAGACGCCGACGAGAACACCTCGAAGACATCGTTACAGTTTGAAAAGATGAACATTTCCTGCTGCGAAAATCAGGTCAGAACCTTCGAGCTTCTTCATAGGGTTTGGATGGAACCAGTTAACACGATCAAAGCATTCCATGGAATCTTTGCAGCCGATTTGCCACTGTTTTCTCATCGTTAATTCTAGAGGCATTGTTCTCAAATTCATCACACGATTGGGAGCGTTTGCTGTGCTTCCTGAAGCTAGGCCTACAGACTTCCTCAGGTCGGCACCATGCCGGAGACCACACTCTATCAAATAATAATGTGCTTATAGACAAATTTGAAAGTGGAATAGAATGTGATTGCTTATCCTCTTCGGGGTTTCGATCATCAAGGAAACGCAGAGGAGCTCATGATAAGAAAAACAAATTTATGGAAGTCATCGAATAGGCAAGAAATGGCAATTTCGCAAAGGCGTTGCGCCGCCTTACGTCGATAGCTCGAGGGATACAGTCTTTCAAGCATTGGTTTCTGCTGGATTGAGAGTGGCAAAGGAGGTATCCAACCTAGTTAGTGGTTTGCAAGGGAGATCGACGGACATTCTATTTTATAAGGACCCTCCTTTAGCAGTTGATTTTGCTGTGACTAACTCCCAACCAAATGCTTATATTTCCATGGCTTCTGAGATCCCTGGCTATGCCTCATGCAAGTATGTAACCTGTGTCAATGAAAGGAAATATAAACGCAAATTAGAGGAGAATGGATGCAGTTTTGCGGCAGTAGTTGTTGAAACTTGCGAAGGATGGAACCCTCAAGGGAAGAAGCTAATTTGTTTAATTGCTTGTTCTATGTCATGTAGAAACAGTACCCCGTATTGCAGCACAGCGGGTCAGCTATTTCAGCCCGTGTCCGTCGCATTGATGAGGGGAAATGCTAAAGCGATCGTCAAAAATCTCGACGAGATGGGTCAAACCCTACTAGAGAAAAGTCTTGGATATTGTGACGACTCATCTCCGTACTCGTTTCTATGATAAACCTTGCACTGCCCGAGGCCCAGACAGTTGAGGTTGTTCATGACTTCAATATTCGGACAGCTTCCATCATCAAAGATGACCATTCTGAGTTTGACATGCCTGTCCTGCGACTCATGTCTCCACGACAACCTTCGGCAAATCACTCCACAACTAATCAACCGAATAATGCTTCGTTGTCGCTTCTGCAATCACCAACAATTAAGGAAGGGTTGGTATCGCAACAACCGAATATTGATCAACATACTGATGGTACTGCAACATTATCCAGATTATCACATGCTTCATTTTCGAGTCTTCCATTTGGAAATTCAAGTTTTAATGAAATTCGACAAAATATATTTGGCAGTATTTAGATTGATCCACATGCAATTTAAAACCTTCTAAGTAATCATAAGTTTCAAGGACTTATGAGTAATCCTGCAAAGAGTGATTGAGCAAAGCCATGGGGTTTCACAATTCTTTAACAATTCGGATTTTATGCGTCAAACAATGGAAATGATTCGTAATCCTACAACACTACAGGAAATTATGAGAAAACATAATACGGCACTGATTAACATTGAGAATTTACCGAGTGGAAATAATGTTCTACAGAGAATTTACAGCGATTTTCAAGAACCAATGCTTAATGTGGTACAGGAGCAGTTTGGCGATAATCCTCTGAATACTAATTCTAGCTCATCTAGTACAGCTAACACTAGTCAAGAAGGAACTGAAAATACAAATCCCTGCCTAACCCTGGGGCATTTCAGAATACTACATTTCAAAATAATTGATCGGCATCCATTTTAAATAATTTGCCATTTAATTTAATCGGTTCGTCTAGATGATACGTATCTAATACAAACGTTTATAGTCGCCTTTGAATTCTACATCAAGCGAAAACACTAATCGGTATTCTACGATAAACCCTAAACAATTATACATAGTCTCTGCTAAAAATTCTCTCGTGTTAATTGACATGTTGTAGGCATCCAGTTTAAACCCAAATATGGATAATTTTATCCGCGATCCTGGTATTCTACTTAATCTGCTGCGTACATATGAATTTGTACAGGACGAAAGACAGAGAACAAGTACATCGTGTAATTCATGAGTTTATAAATCAGTGGCCAATATATGAAATTCGTGCTCTATGCACAAATACTCAAGCATTGAGGACGATTGTACAAATTCTACAGAACCTAATTCGTCTTAGGGACACATCCCCACAAGTATATTCACAGTTGATATCTTCAAATATAAGCGGTCTAGTCGATAATCAAATGAATAGTCAACCTACTTTATCTGATGTGGATTCTATTCGATCACCAAGCAATGGACAAACAGCTTATGCAACAACAGTATTTCAAAATTTAAAATACTCAAATCAAGATTATACTGCTTCGTTGTATAAACCATTAGATCGTCTTCATCCCCAGCAACATCAGCCGAAAAATCAACAACCAAACCAAACTCAAGAACAACTTTATGCATCCGAATACAAATGCAGACAGTGGGATTTCATAACCGTGATACAAATATTTGAGCGCTTGTTGCATCTATGGGGGACGCAAAAATGGCTGTAGGACTTATTGAAGGTTCTTGACTATTATCAATAGTTATCTTGATTCTTATTGACTTGTTTTTCTTGTTATTTTGGTCATGTAAATTATTTGATATGTAATGAAAATATTATAAAATATAAAAAAAATAAATTAATAAATATTAATTTTAATATAATATTAATATTATATTGTAATATTATAAATAATATTATATTTATGATATAAATATAATATTTAATATTTTAATATTAATATAAAAATACTTTAATACTACAATCTTAATATTAATATATAAAATAAATATTTTTATATTATAAAAAATATTTTTTTTAAATCTTTGTAAAATCAACACTGCAACAGATAAGAAATAAAAAAATTATTATTTGAAGGTTTTATTTTTCTAATTGCAAATTTGGAGACAAGTTAAATCAGTAAAAAGTTTTATAAATATTCGGTGAATCTTGCAGTGGTGTTCATTTGCCAGAACTGGCATCTCTCAGATTATCATTTCGCAGAAATTAAAATAAATATTTTTTATAATTAATTAACAAAAATTATCTCAAGTAATATCTAAAGATGGCCGAAATTACTCAAAATAATTTCTAATTTTTGCACAAAATAAATTATTCAAATATATTATAACTTTTAAAAATATAATTAACATTTTTAATGATTTGATGCTTTTTATTTTACGATTTTCTGTTTAGTTTTATATTATGAAAACCAATTGGGGCTGATAATTTGTTTGATTGTAAAATTTTTAGCTTAAAAGATTAAGTTTATTCTGAATAATACTTTTACGATTTATATTATACAATTTTCAGTTTTATTTCAAGTTTATTGTACCCTAATTTAAGAAATGTATACATTGGGTTATTTAAATGATTTTGAAAATCAATATATTAACGGGGGCAAATACGTGTTAAGTACGTATATCCTCTCATTCAATTTGATTATCTAGTATCTCTTTCTAATATAAAGTATATTATTTATTATCCATAATTTTTTGTTTAAGAGTTTAAATATATTTTTAATAATATTTTGTTGATTTATATATTTTACTATTTTCTGTTTTATTTTATTTTTATAGTGATCTAATTTCAAATAAGTTTCTATTACAATTATACATTATCGTAATTCTTAAAATTTCATTATTTAATGTATTATATTTTATATTATATGGTATGTATGAATGTTCACGCAAAAATATGTTTCTTGTAAATTTATGTCATCTTTACGATATAAATTAATAGTAGTTTTAGTTAATGTCAATTTAATGTTCATATCTAGATATACACCTTATTCATCATCAATATTGGTTTTATTAAGAATAAGGCTACCCTGATAAATTTGTTCACTCATTGAATAAAAATTATTAGAATAAAATACACATATATCATCAATGTATCGAAACATATATTTAATATATTTATATAGTTTAGATTTACTATTTACTGCTTGATGTTATTTTTATAGTAACCTAGTTTAAAATATGCATCTATTAAATTATTTAAATGATTTTGAAGAAAACCAATATCATTACAAATTGTTGCAATTCTTAAAATTTCATGATTTAATGTATTAAATTTTATATTATATGGTATTCATGAATGCTCATGCCAAAATATGTTTCTTGTAAATTTAATTTTTCTTATAAATTTTCTCATTCGATGAAAAGGAAAGTTTCTCCAGTGAAGAAACTCCAAAATTTAATCTATTAATTTATATATTATTATAAATTATTATTATATTATTTATAATATATTATTATATTATTTTAATATTATATTATATTATATTTTTATATAATTTACTATTTTCTGTATCTATTAAAATCTAAATATCTTTATTTTTTAAATTATTTAAATGATTTTGAAGAAAGCCAATATCATTACATATTGTTGCAATTCTTAAAATTTCATTATTTAATGTATTATATTTTATATTAAATGGTATGTATGAATGCTCATGCAAAAATATGTTTCTTGTAAATTTATGTCATCTTTACGATATTAATTAATAGTAGTTTTAATTGATATTAATTTAATGTTCATTTCTAGATATACACCTTCTTTATCATTTATATTGGTTTTATTAATAATAATGCTACCTGAATAAATTTAATCGATTATTGAATATGGGATGTATGAATATGTTTCCTGTACATTATACGAAAACGTTTATGGATTGATAATAAAGAATATACTTATATTAAAATAAGATACAAGATAATCAAATTTCATAAGACTAAATGCGTCATTAGCAAATATTTGGCCCTGCTGCTATGTTTGGTCGAGGAATAGTGACGAAACATGATAACATATCAGTTTCTCTTGATGACATCTAATCCTTATTCTATTACATCGTCTGTTATTTATATTCGCATTGTACATACGAATATTTATTATTTATGATACAGTATTTTTATTCCTGAAAGTTCCATTTCCTGAGTAAATTTGAAATTTTATATATACCTACTTTGCTTGTCACATGAGAGTAGAAAAATATTACTTTATGTTACTTTCATATTTAGCAAATAAATGTTATCTTATCATATTAGTTTAAACTGAAATTATCTATTGACAGATGTTTAAATGATTAGATTCGATTATTTATTTCTACATTCTGTCTAATGAACTTAATATTCATATATATATTAAACTATATGAACTAGTCATACATTTAAATGTTTGTACACCAAATTTGAAACTGGACGAATCAACATAATATTAATATTATTATTAAATGTAATACATTATATAAAAAATTTCGTATGGTTTTATTACGTAATATTATTAGCTTTATTAGAAATTATTTAACTTTATGTAACTTTATTTTAAGATTTATGTAACCATTATATTTTAGTCTTTATAATAAGCATCCTAATAAAGAATTTATATAAAATATTTATTTAATAAATTATAATTATAAAATATAATTATTAAACAGAAAGCTATTTCTGTCAGAAATATATAAAATTAATACACAATTATTAGAATTTACGAATAGCTTTGTAATATTATGAGATATTACACTTCCATGATAATGTGTTGATGTCTAATATATTGAATAATGTAATGTATTGTAATGATGTATTACCATATTGAATGAAATTAGACCTTAATGCTTAGATTATTAGAACACGGAAGTTTAATCACTCCAAATAGTAGTGAGGTCATCATTTTGTTACGCTGGTTTTTACTACTTCAAATAAAATGGACATCTTGAAGTTTCCGGTATTTGCAGGAATGTATATCGATATTTTTGTATTGCTTTTTAATTAACACGTTTCTTTGAAGACTTGTTTCAAATGACCAATAAGCCTTACTGACGTAATTTATGTAATTTAACCCTCTGAATACTAATTCTAGCTCATATAGTACAGCTAACACTAGTCAAGAAGGAACTGAAAATACAAATCCCTGCCTAACCCTGGGGCATTTCAGAATACTACATTTCAAAATAATTGATCGGCATCCATTTTAAATAATTTGCCATTTAATTTAATCGGTTCGTTTAGATGATATGTATCTAATACAAAACGTTTATAGTCGCCTTTGAATTCTACATTAAGCGAAAACACTAATCGGTATTCTACGATAAACCCTAAACAATTATACGTAGTCTCTGCTGAAAATTCTCTCATGTTAATTGACATGTTGTAGGCATCCAGTTTAAACCCAAATATGGATAATTTTATCCGCGATCCTGGTATTCTACTTAATCTGCTGCGTACATATGAATTTGTACAGGACGAAAGACAGAGAACAAGTACATCGTGTAATTCATGAGTTTATAAGTCAGTGGCCAATACCTGAAATTCGTGCTCTATGCACAAATACTCAAGCATTGAGGACGATTGTACAAATTCTACAGAACCTAATTCGTCTTAGGGACACATCCCCACAAGTATATTCACAGTTGATATCTTCAAATATAAGCGGTCTAGTCGATAATCAAATGAATAGTCAACCTACTTTATCTGATGTGGATTCTATTCGATCACCAAGCAATGGACAAACAGCTTATGCAACAACAGTATTTCAAAATTTAAAATACTCAAATCAGGATTATACTGCTTCGTTGTATAAACCATTAGATCGTCTTCATCCCCAGCAACATCAGCCGAAAAATCAACAACCAAACCAAACTCAAGAACAACTTTATGCATCCGAATACAAATGCAGACAGTGGGATTTCATAACCGTGATACAAATCTTTGAGCGCTTGTTGCATCTATGGGGGACGCAAAAATGGCTGTAGGACGTATTGAAGATTCTTGACTTTTATTTGAATTTTAAATGTTAATCTGTTTACTTTGAATATGAATTTGTTCATAACTGACGTAATTTTTTTTTGTAAATGTTTTGAAAATTGATTTTATTTTAATGTCGTTTAAAAGTCTATATAATGTATAATGCCATTGTATAAAGCTGATATATCTAATGATATTCTACGGTATAAATGCTACTAGAAGTACTATAGACAAATTTCTAATCAGAAAAATAAAACAATCTTTTAACAACTTGTTTGCCTGATGATGTTAGCGGTAGCTAGTAAAATATAGAAATTTGTTTTGATTGATCTTGCTTCGAATGCAGCTAGCGTTTGATGATAAAAATAAATTGGCCCTGAAGAGGGCTAAGTGGGCTCTGAAACGGGCCAACATCTGTAATTAAGGAGTGATCAGATGCGCCTTTGCTTTACCTAGGCAATATCGGAACTTGTCTTCTTTTCAAGAGGACGTCCCCTTAACAAAGATCAAGATTTCTTAAGCTCCTCATGTTGATAGAATTGTTCATCGTGTGCTCCGATTGTGCCTTCAGGTGTGTGACGTGTTGCTGTAAGCTGATGGTAACTGATACCACTTCATCGATATAAGAATAAAGATATATAAAGAAGTCTGATCATGATATTTGTATTAAGAAAATCTATTATTATTGTTTTTAATTTAACTTGATTACATCTGTGAGTTGAAATTATTTTGGTTGTGGCACGACATTATACTCACAGGTATTGTTCATATTCTTGACACAGCAGGACGCTACTAATCAGCATGGGTGGGTCTCATCAGCTACTGACCCAGACCTACATTAAACTTTTCGACCTTAATTATCTGCTTACTCCGTACACTGGTGCTAATCGGATTCGAACTCAGGACGTCTGCATCGCGCTTCCAACGTTGCATCTACTAGGCTCACTGCTCCAGTGGCTTAGGTATACATTTCTGAATATTAAATTTGGTATTTGATCGTATTTGAAAGATCTATTAGAAACCTACTTTATGTATGTGATCCGCTAGCCGGATCACTGTTATTCGTGATGCCATTTGCAATGAATGTTTTTAATTTAACTTGATTGCATCTGTGAGTTGAAATTATTTTTGTTGTGGCACGACATTATACTCACAGGTATTTTGCCTATTTTTAATACACAGTAGGACGTTACTAATCAGCCTGGGGGTCTAATCAGCTGCTAACCCAGACTTACATTTCACATTTCTACTCTTATTAGCTGCTTACTCAATACACTGGTGCTGATTGGATTCGAACTAGGGACGTCTACATTTTTATGTTTTGATTGATTCTCGGGTCTTGTTAGTTTGGAGCAAGGTACAATTTTGAAATTTTTTTATCAAACAAAATGCTGTAATAATACGCTTTTAAGTAGAAATATCTTTTGGAAAAATGAGTTAAAGTAATAAAAAATAACAATTTTAATTATTAAAAAATTAAAAATTAAATAATTTCACTTGTATACACAATTATTGTTTGAAATTTTCAGGTGTAGAATATAATTATAGTTAAGAATATAATTTCAAAAAGCCAAATTCTTCTGAAGAGTATAAAGTTTTTTGAATTCGAATATTTTAGCAAAATAGTAATTAAGTTTAAAATTTACGACAAATTTTCATATAACATGTGCATATTTTTACATTTTTAATTCTACATTGTATCTCGATCGAAGACATATATTCAATCTGTAGATAAAATCACATGTGCATTTTATTGATACATTATTTAAGAATATTGAAACTAGATCTGGAAGAAATAAAGCACATTTTTATAAGAACTTTGTATAAGCATCGACCTAAACCTCTTAGAGGGGAAATGGGCCAAGTCTTTAAGAAGATGCTCGACGCCATCCTAATTCAAGCGTACTTCTGAGTTAAGCCAGCGCTTCGATAGTATTATCGAAGTACTTGTTATCAAAGCGTCAAGCATATTATCAAGGTCTTCGACCGCTACCCCTTAAGCGGGAAATATTTAAAAACAATCAATCCTTCCTTCACAATGTGAAGGGATATTAAGGGTTTATATTTGCACTACTGAAATATACCCCTAATCCCACTTCACATGGGGAACGCGAATCGATAGTCTCCGAGAAAAATAATAGCTTTTCTTGGTAAATAGCTTTTCTTTGTCGGGCCGTTTTTAGCTTTTCTTGTTAAACCTGATAACATAGCAGTTCCTTCTGATTACCTCTATTTGAACACATCGAATATTATTTATTAGTCAATTCATAAAAATTGATTTTTATTTAAAATTTTAATTGTAAATGTTATAATTAAAATTATGCACAATTAAGATTTAGTCAGATTTTTGCTTTTATATTCAGGATTGCACATTCCATACCGTAGAATAGAGATTATAGTTTTGAATATTATCACGTTGGATTATATGAAATTTAAACTTGCTAGGATAAGATGGAAATGCATGTGAAGATGGTGTAGCGAAGTTACAAGTAACTCGTCCATGACAATATGTCCTTATTGATAAAGTATTGATATACACAATAAGAAAAAATATTCAAACATTTTCGGACTATAACATTTTGTTGGGCCGTTTTTAAGGAGCGTCTAAAATTGAGTTTTTTTCTTCATTTATTCAATTTTATACTTTATATCATTAGTTACATTATCTTCCTGGTTGGGGATTAGTTGCTATCTGTGCTATACATTCTATATTCATAGAATAACATTTAAATCACAATATATTTTTTAATATAAATCTTATTTTTCTCAACAATTATCGTAGCAATTATCATAGAATCTTTTAGTAAAACAATGAATAACGATATAAAATAAATTACACGTAGAGGAAAAAAATTATTAAAAAATTATTTTTATTCATCAATTTAGTTCATTCCTGTTTTAGCTTAGTTGCATTATTTCGTGCTTTGTATTTTGTGAACTGTGATGATTTCATAGTGATAAGTTTCATCAAATTTTTTAATTTCCAGGAACTATCAGGTATAGTTAAACGACAACAAAAATTATTTTAATATTTCGCTAGTAACTACTAGCGAAATAGTTGTTGTCAAAATAATTTGTTTAACTATACTTGATAATTCCTGGAAATAAAAAAATTAAAATACATATCAGGATGGATATATATACTAAAGCATTGGCTAAAATTGTCTTGATTGTTAAATACTTAAAATTGTTTCTAAGCTAGTTACGTTACCGTAAAAAAGTTTGATAATTAATAAACATACACAAGCATCGACGACAACCTTCGACGACAACCTTCGACGACAACCATCGGTTGAAAAATTGATTGAAATACATTCTTACAAGTTTATGGGAGGACGTAAGAAAATAACTAAGACCGACACCAACTATGTACAACTGCAAGTACAGTGCTCGGTACACGACTGCAGCGGCTGGACAACAATCGTCTGCGACAAGAATAAGGCTAAAGAATACTTTGTATGTGGTTTTTGTGCCAACAAACTAATTTGCAACCTTTCCAATAAGCACATATCAACATCCAACACGTCAACTCATACTACCCCCGTCATTTCTAATGACATTTCTCTACCCACCGACCCTGCCACTATATACACTTCCCATTCCATGTCATCTTCACTCCCCGACACCCCACGTCCGTCCTTCCCGTCTCCTTTCTCAATAACTTGCATCCATCAATTAAAATCACCTCCAACAACCTCCACTATCCTTCCACTCATAATCTTTCCTCACATCGCTTGCCACCCTATTTATATCATTATCCTCTGTCTCCAATCGTCAAACCAAATCCCTCCAAATCATCAACTGCCAGCTCTCCTATCGTGATCTCACCTACTAACGTCAGTCGTCCTCCTTTACGGAAGAGCTTTCCTTCTCGCGATCGTTGCGTCATTGTCACTAATATCACCCTTCCAACTCCTCATCTCTACAAGCACGTCTGGACCATGATGTTTCCGCCTTCAGATTCATCCTTTCGTCGATTGTTCCTGCGGATAAACCATCCTTTTTCAAGGACAATTCTCCTGTCGAATTCATCCGTCTAAACAAATATTCTCAATCCAATCCTTCCCAGCCCTCTCTCCTAAAAATTGTTTTCAAGCATCGCTCTCACGCGTCTTCTGTCCTCTCTCAACGATTCAAACTCATGTCATCTTCAACCACTCGAATTTTCCCCGATCGCGCCCCTTCTGAAATCGCTCGAATCTCTTCAGCCAATATCGATAAACGCCGACGCGAGGAAAACGGCGAAACATCACTCTCCATCCGAAACATAGACGGAAATTTTCAAGTTGTCCACACCCGTCCAAAAATTCGATGGCGCTCCATCTCTCCTATGTGTCTTCTCCACTAGACTCTTTCGCCACAACACACGGTTTCCGCCTCGGTCTCCTCAACACTAGATCTATTCTCAATAAATCCGATATTATCCTCAACCTATTCACCAAGCAATCCATCGATCTCTTCTGCCTCACCGAATCCTGGCACTCAGATTCCGACGACCTTTCCATTCGCCGTCTGCTCTCTGTCGGTTGCTCCCTAGTCGAATCCGCCCGCCCCCTCAGCTCATGCCTTTCTAAATTCTCTAACCATGGCGGCATCGTCGCATTCGCGCGTCACCCCGCATCTCTTCGCAAAATCAATCCCCCTTTCAGTCCTTGCTCTTTTGAATTGCTCACTTGTCGTTATTCTAACCCGATCACTCTAGATCTCGCCATTGTATACCGTCCTGGTTCATCAGCTCCTACAGCCTTATTATTTACCGAACTCGCTGACCTCTTTTCCCATTGTTCTTTGTCCTCAATCCCTTCACTCGTTCTAGGCGACTTCAATATCAGCCTAGACCGCCCCTCTTCCACGGATTCCATCCGGTTCATCAACATTCTATCCAACTACAATTACAAACTAATCTCCACTGCCCCACACATATACTTGGTGTGACACTCGACATCATCGCTGCCCCCGATCATTTTGCTGCCTACACCTTACTGTCTATCTCTGATCCTGGTTTATTCGATCACTTTCTTATCACCCTTGATAAGAAAGTGATAATGATGTTATCCTGTAAAATTAAGGATGTAGTAATATTAAACTGTAGACATTTGTAATTAAAATTAATAATTTATAGCATGTATTTGACCCTGCTGATATGTTAGGCCGAAACCTGATAGCATAGCAGTTCATCTTGATTAACTCTAATTATTATGATACATCGTATGTGATTTATTAGTCAATTTATAAAAAATAACAATTTTAAATTTCAATTTAAAATTTTAACTTGATATAAATTATATAAAATCCTATATAAAAATTATTTATCATTTAATTATTTGAATTTTATTTATCATTATTTTTAATTTATAACTAATCTAATATACGTAGACTCAGTAAATTCATATTAGTAAATTTATAAAAATTGATTCTTATTTTAAATTTCTATTATTAAATCTATTGTTGTATAAATATTAATTGTATAAAATATTATATAATTATTTATCCTTCAAGGCATGGCATAAGTGCAGAGTATCACGCCGAAGTATGGATTTTAAGTAATCATAAATAATTCATACAATTTCATATAACTTCTATCGAGTGAAAATAAAAATCTTTAATAAAGATTAAAATCTTTAAGGACTAAAAATCAATATAATTGACTTTTATTTTAAATTTTAATTAAAAATTCTATCGTTATATAAATATTAATTGTATAAAATTTTATATAGTTATTTGTTATTTCTAATTATTTATCTTTATTTTTTATTTATGTATAGTATAAAATACGTAAATTCAGTGACCTGATCCGATTTTACAAGATAAGCACAAGGAAAATTCATATGTTTTAGTTTGAATGGTGTGTTAGAACAGTTTTGTTGGCAACACGAACTTCAGTAATTGGTTCACATAAATAGATAATTTTTATTATCAACAAAAGAAATGTATCACTTCTATGCACTATTTCAATAGCTTCCACGATCATTTGCATGGCCGTTTTATAAAATCGTTTTCTTCTAAAGATGTCAGTAATAGCTACTTGTTTATAAAGTCGTTCGTTCAGAAGTTGAAGAGTAACATAAACAACCCTCAAACTGTTCTGTCGAATATTGAGACTATCATCTTGATTAGAATTATTCAATCGATTTAGCAGAATGAATTTATAATTATTTCGAAACATTTTTAAGAGCGTTCAGATATGCATAGTTTTATGATAAACGTTTCTTTTTTTAATTAGCAATTCGCGCTTATCAATAGAAACGGTTTTCTCTAAATAATGTATATTTTACTTTACATTTTTGAAGTATCAGTATAATTTGGCATTAGTTACATAAAATCCTGTAAAATCTATATTTGTAATCATTATCGATTTTAAAAATAGAAAAATTGTAATCTGGAAGAATTTCCTTACAATATGGAACAGAAATTTTCAGATAGTAATGGCTAGAAATTCCGTTCTCGCACTCGCAAAATTCTATCTACGCAACTACGTATAAATAAGAACGATTATATTCTGAAGTTCAACGTATGATCCTCTAAATACGTTCCAGTTATTAAAATCCATTCCTAATTTGATGCTTGATTCCTACAGTATTGCAATATCGAGTTTGTTACTCTCACTTGCATCTTATGTATATTTTGCACATTTTAAATTCATTATAGAAATTTAATTAACATACATAAACAACGAAAATATCTTTTGGTAATGCATTTTCTCTTGGAGAAAATATCATCTTTGTGTTTAATAAGTTTGATCATTTTAATAAGTTTTATAAAGTTCATTTTGGCCATCATGAAATGGTGAACAATTTTAAATTGACGACATATTTTTATAGAAAAATATTAAAGAAGGAATAAAAGGAGTTGAGGCAATGAGAAAAAGAGCAGGGAATAAATGGATGAAAAAGAGGAAAGGGATGAGCGGGAAGGGGAAGTAAAAGGGGTAGAATGAGAATGGGACAGAGGGATAATGGGGTATAGGGAGAATGGGCTAGAGGGAGAATGGGCTAGAGGGAGAATGGGCTAGAGGGAGAATGGGCTAGAGGGAGAATGGGCTAGAGGGAGAATGGGCTAGAGGGAGAATGGGCTAGAGGGAGAATGGGCTAGAGGGAGAATGGGCTAGAGGGAGAATGGGCTAGAGGGAGAATGGGCTAGAGGGAGAATGGGCTAGAGGGAGAATGGGCTAGAGGGAGAATGGGCTAGAGGGAGAATGGGACAGAGGGAGAATGGGGTAGAGGGAGAATGGGCTAGAGGGATAATGAGCTAGAGGGAGAATGTGCTATAATAGGTAGAGTGGAAAGAGGTAGATAGGAGGTAGAGTGGAAAGGTAGTTGATAGGGGAAGGGATAGAGTGAAAGGGAATAGATAGGGGAAGGGATAGAGTAAAAAGGGATAAATAGGGGAAAGGATAGAGTGAAAAGGGAAATATAGGGTATATCGTTGAGTTATATATTGTAGTTGGTAGAAAATAAGTGATAAAAATCAATATATTTGGTATTATAAAGAAATTCCAGATTAATTTTTTTATTTTTCTTTCCAAAATCGATAATAATTACAAATTTAGCTATTACAAAATATTAATATTAGCTAACTAATACCAAAAATACGGAATATCAAAAATTTTAAGAAAATGAAAATCAATGATATTGATTTTTTGCATAAATACATATTTAAAATATTTTATGAGCAAAAAATAAAATGTTGATGAGTCAGTTTCTACTGATCAGTGCGAATTACAAATTTGAATATAAAAGGAAAACATGTCTCATTTTACCATTAGAAAAACGGACGCTTTAGTTTTTGTACTGACGAAGATACGACTTTATCAATGTGTTTGTTAAAATAATAGTATTTTCTGTACTAAACTATGTTTTTCCATACTAATTTTGTATGCTGTGGTTGCTTTATCTGAAATTGTATAAGATGTTACAAAGAATTTTGAAAATGTTGGATGTGCAAATGGTAAAAGGCTCTAGATAACAATCGTTTGCTATCGTAAAATCTTTTAAATTGATCAGCCTTTAATTTACATTATTATATTAAAATTTGCAAACAAAGTTAAATGCTTTGTTCACTGATTTTACTGTTAAAATCGAAAAAGCCAAATGTGTACTTTTATATACATCTTTTTTTATACTTTCATACTTACCCTCGATTAGTGATTGAAGTTCTGACTTTAACTTAAATCGTTTCCCGCCATTAATATCCATCTTGCTTTCTTAATCTTCCTTTAGCCAACTATGTTAAGTAAAGATAATATGCTCTAAATCAATTAAGCAAGGTTTCAAGAAATAAAATATTTATAAAAGGATTCAAGTATAATATTATTGTAATAAAAAATATTAATAAAATTGATTTTATTTTATAAAATAAAAGATTACTGGAGGACGACGGTTGTCAATTTTTAAGCTTTACTACCAAAACAACATATTCTTGCTGATTTCGTCAGCTTGGCGAAATATCAAACAAATTATAAAAATAAATTACCTATATGGGAATAAAAAACCTAAAATGTTTGAGAAATTAATATATACATTTGTAAGATAAATATATTCACACGATAATGATCCTCATAAGTATGCCAGCTTAAACACACAATCCAGAGTAAATCAACCAATCAACGATTCAAATCAACCAATCACAACCAATTAACACTATAACTAGAAACCGAGCTTGGGATAACTTGCAAGCGAATACGGGTAGTTGCTCAGTCTGTGGCGGATCTTTTTGTCTTAATGCATCAGGTCATCTTCGGGTACACGGACATGTAAACTTGCGCTGCTCAAGATCAGGACCGCTACCGACTGTCAGCAACTCACACAACGTAATCGCATCAACTGATACAAGACCTGAGTTTTTAGACGCCGACGAGAACACCTCGAAGACATCGTTACAGTTTGAAAAGATGAACATTTCCTGCTGCGAAAATCAGGTCAGAACCTTCGAGCTTCTTCATAGGGTTTGGATGGAACCAGTTAACACGATCAAAGCATTCCATGGAATCTTTGCAGCCGATTTGCCAATGTTTTCTCATCGTTAATTCTAGAGGCATTGTGCTCAAATTCATCCCACAATTGGGAGCGTTTGCTGTGCTTCCTGAAGCTAGGCCTACAGACTTCCTCAGGTCGGCACCATGCCGGATACCACACTCTATCAAATAATAATGTGCTTATAGACAAATTTGAAAGTGGAATAGAATGTGATTGCTTATCCTCTTCGGGGTTTGATCATCCAGGAAACTCAGAGGAGCTCATGATAAGAAAAATAAATTTATGGAAGTCATCGAATAGGCAAGAAATGGCAATTTCGCAAAGGCGTTGCGCCGCCTTACGTCGATAGCTCGAGGGATACGGTCTTTCAAGCATTGGTTTCTGCTGGATTGAGAGTGACAAAGGAGGTATCCAACCTAGTTAGTGGTTTGCAAGGGAGATCGACGGACATTCTATTTTATAAGGACCCTCCTTTAGCAGTTGATTTTGCTGTGACTAACTCCCAACCAAATGCTTATATTCCCATGGCTTCTGAGATCCCTGGCTATGCCGCATGCAAGTATGTAACCTGTGTCAAGGAAAGGAAATATAAACGCAAATTAGAGGAGAATGGATACAGTTTTGCGGCAGGGGTTGTTGAAACTTGCGGAGGATGGAACCCTCAAGGGAAGAAGCTAATTTGTTTCATTGCTTGTTCTATGTCATGTAGAAACAGTACTCCGTATTGCAGCACAGCGGGTCAGCTATTTCAGCCCGTGTCCGTCGCATTGATGAGGGGAAATGCTAAAGCGATCGTCAAAAATCTCGACGAGATGGGTCAACCCCTACTAGAGAAAAGTCTTGGATATTGTGACGACTCATCTCCGTACTCGTTTCTATGATAAACCTTGCACTGCCCGAGGCCCAGACAGTTGAGGTTGTTCATGACTTCAATATTCGGACAGCTTCCATCATCAAAGATGACCATTCTGAGTTTGACATGCCTGTCCTGCGACTCATGTCTCCACGACAACCTTCGGCAAATCACTCCACAACTAATCAACCGAATAATGCTTCGTTGTCGCTTCTGCAATCACCAACAATTAAGGAAGGGTTGGTATCGCAACAACCGAATATTGATCAACATACTGATGGTACTGCAACATTATCCAGATTATCACATGCTTCATTTTCGAGTCTTCCATTTGGAAATTCAAGTTTTAATGAAATTCGACAAAATATTTTTGGCAGTATTTAGATTGATCCACATGCAATTTAAAACCTTCTAAGTAATCATAAGTTTCAAGGACTTATGAGTAATCCTGCAAAGAGTGATTGAGCAAAACCATGGGGTTTCACAATTCTTTAACAATTCGGATTTTATGCGTCAAACAATGGAAATGATTCGTAATCCTACAACACTACAGGAAATTATGAGAAAACATAATACGGCACTGATTAACATTGAGAATTTACCGAGTGGATATAATGTTCTACAGAGAATTTACAGCGATTTTCAAGAACCAATGCTTAATGTGGTACAAGAGCAGTTTGGCGATAATCCTCTGAATACTAATTCTAGCTCATCTAGTACAGCTAACACTAGTCAAGAAGGAACTGAAAATACAAATCCCTGCCTAACCCTGGGGCATTTCAGAATACTACATTTCAAAATAATTGATCGGCATCCATTTTAAATAATTTGCCATTTAATTTAATCGGTTCGTCTAGATGATATGTATCTAATACAAAACGTTTATAGTCGCCTTTGAATTCTACATCAAGCGAAAACACTAATCGGTATTCTACGATAAACCCTAAACAATTATACATAGTCTCTGCTAAAAATTCTCTCGTGTTAATTGACATGTTGTAGGCATCCAGTTTAAACCCAAATATGGATAATTTTATCCGCGATCCTGGTATTCTACTTAATCTGCTGCGTACATATGAATTTGTACAGGACGAAAGACAGAGAACAAGTACATCGTGTAATTCATGAGTTTATAAATCAGTGGCCAATATATGAAATTCGTGCTCTACGCACAAATACTCAAGCATTGAGGACGATTGTACAAATTCTACAGAACCTAATTCGTCTTAGGGACACATCCCCACAAGTATATTCACAGTTGATATCTTCAAATATAAGCGGTCTAGTCGATAATCAAATGAATAGTCAACCTACTTTATCTGATGTGGATTCTATTCGATCACCAAGCAATGGACAAACAGCTTATGCAACAACAGTATTTCAAAATTTAAAATACTCAAATCAAGATTATACTGCTTCGTTGTATAAACCATTAGATCGTCTTCATCCCCAGCAACATCAGCCGAAAAATCAACAACCAAACCAAACTCAAGAACAACTTTATGCATCCGAATACAAATGCAGACAGTGGGATTTCATAACCGTGATACAAATCTTTGAGCGCTTGTTGCATCTATGGGGGACGCAAAAATGGCTGTAGGACGTATTGAAGATTCTTGACTTTTATTTGAATTTTAAATGTTAATCTGTTTACTTTGAATATGAATTTGTTCATAACTGACGTAATTTGCTTTTTTGTAAATGTTTTGAAAATTGATTTTATTTTAATGTCGTTTAAAAGTCTATATAATGTATAATGCCATTGTATAAAGCTGATATATCTAATGATATTCTACGGTATAAATGCTACTAGAAGTACTATAGACAAATTTCTAATCAGAAAAATAAAACAATCTTTTAACAACTTGTTTGCCTGATGATGTTAGCGGTAGCTAGTAAAATATAGAAATTTGTTTTGATTGATCTTGCTTCGAATGCAGCTAGCGTTTGATGATAAAAATAAATTGGCCCTGAAGAGGGCTAAGTGGGCTCTGAAACGGGCCAACATCTGTAATTAAGGAGTGATCAGATGCGCCTTTGCTTTACCTAGGCAATATCGGAACTTGTCTTCTTTTCAAGAGGACGTCCCCTTAACAAAGATCAAGATTTCTTAAGCTCCTCATGTTGATAGAATTGTTCATCGTGTGCTCCGATTGTGCCTTCAGGTGTGTGACGTGTTGCTGTAAGCTGATGGTAACTGATACCACTTCATCGATATAAGAATAAAGATATATAAAGAAGTCTGATCATGATATTTGTATTAAGAAAATCTATTATTATTGTTTTTAATTTAACTTGATTACATCTGTGAGTTGAAATTATTTTGGTTGTGGCACGACATTATACTCACAGGTATTGTTCATATTCTTGACACAGCAGGACGCTACTAATCAGCATGGGTGGGTCTCATCAGCTACTGACCCAGACCTACATTAAACTTTTCGACCTTAATTATCTGCTTACTCCGTACACTGGTGCTAATCGGATTCGAACTCAGGACGTCTGCATCGCGCTTCCAACGTTGCATCTACTAGGCTCACTGCTCCAGTGGCTTAGGTATACATTTCTGAATATTAAATTTGGTATTTGATCGTATTTGAAAGATCTATTAGAAACCTACTTTATGTATGTGATCCGCTAGCCGGATCACTGTTATTCGTGATGCCATTTGCAATGAATGTTTTTAATTTAACTTGATTGCATCTGTGAGTTGAAATTATTTTTGTTGTGGCACGACATTATACTCACAGGTATTTTGCCTATTTTTAATACACAGTAGGACGTTACTAATCAGCCTGGGGGTCTAATCAGCTGCTAACCCAGACTTACATTTCACATTTCTACTCTTATTAGCTGCTTACTCAATACACTGGTGCTGATTGGATTCGAACTAGGGACGTCTACATTTTTATGTTTTGATTGATTCTCGGGTCTTGTTAGTTTGGAGCAAGGTACAATTTTGAAATTTTTTTATCAAACAAAATGCTGTAATAATACGCTTTTAAGTAGAAATATCTTTTGGAAAAATGAGTTAAAGTAATAAAAAATAACAATTTTAATTATTAAAAAATTAAAAATTAAATAATTTCACTTGTATACACAATTATTGTTTGAAATTTTCAGGTGTAGAATATAATTATAGTTAAGAATATAATTTCAAAAAGCCAAATTCTTCTGAAGAGTATAAAGTTTTTTGAATTCGAATATTTTAGCAAAATAGTAATTAAGTTTAAAATTTACGACAAATTTTCATATAACATGTGCATATTTTTACATTTTTAATTCTACATTGTATCTCGATCGAAGACATATATTCAATCTGTAGATAAAATCACATGTGCATTTTATTGATACATTATTTAAGAATATTGAAACTAGATCTGGAAGAAATAAAGCACATTTTTATAAGAACTTTGTATAAGCATCGACCTAAACCTCTTAGAGGGGAAATGGGCCAAGTCTTTAAGAAGATGCTCGACGCCATCCTAATTCAAGCGTACTTCTGAGTTAAGCCAGCGCTTCGATAGTATTATCGAAGTACTTGTTATCAAAGCGTCAAGCATATTATCAAGGTCTTCGACCGCTACCCCTTAAGCGGGAAATATTTAAAAACAATCAATCCTTCCTTCACAATGTAAAGGGATATTAAGGGTTTATATTTGCACTACTGAAATATACCCATAATCCCACTTCACATGGGGAACGCGAATCGATAGTCTCCGAGAAAAATAATAGCTTTTCTTGGTAAATAGCTTTTCTTTGTCGGGCCGTTTTTAGCTTTTCTTGTTAAACCTGATAACATAGCAGTTCCTTCTGATTACCTCTATTTGAACACATCGAATATTATTTATTAGTCAATTCATAAAAATTGATTTTTATTTAAAATTTTAATTGTAAATGTTATAATTAAAATTATGCACAATTAAGATTTAGTCAGATTTTTGCTTTTATATTCAGGATTGCACATTCCATACCGTAGAATAGAGATTATAGTTTTGAATATTATCACGTTGGATTATATGAAATTTAAACTTGCTAGGATAAGATGGAAATGCATGTGAAGATGGTGTAGCGAAGTTACAAGTAACTCGTCCATGACAATATGTCCTTATTGATAAAGTATTGATATACACAATAAGAAAAAATATTCAAACATTTTCGGACTATAACATTTTGTTGGGTCGTTTTTAAGGAGCGTCTAAAATTGAGTTTTTTTCTTCATTTATTCAATTTTATACTTTATATCATTAGTTACATTATCTTCCTGGTTGGGGATTAGTTGCTATCTGTGCTATACATTCTATATTCATAGAATAACATTTAAATCACAATATATTTTTTAATATAAATCTTATTTTTCTCAACAATTATCGTAGCAATTATCATAGAATCTTTTAGTAAAACAATGAATAACGATATAAAATAAATTACACGTAGAGGAAAAAAATTATTAAAAAATTATTTTTATTCATCAATTTAGTTCATTCCTGTTTTAGCTTACTTGCATTATTTCGTGCTTTGTATTTTGTGAACTGTGATGATTTTATAGTGATAAGTTTCATCAAATTTTTTAATTTCCAGGAACTATCAGGTATAGTTAAACGACAACAAAAATTATTTTAATATTTCGCTAGTAACTACTAGCGAAATAGTTGTTGTCAAAATAATTTGTTTAACTATACTTGATAATTCCTGGAAATAAAAAAATTAAAATACATATCAGGATGGATATATATACTAAAGCATTGGCTAAAATTGTCTTGATTGTTAAATACTTAAAATTGTTTCTAAGCTAGTTACGTTACCGTAAAAAAGTTTGATAATTAATAAACATACACAAGCATCGACGACAACCTTCGACGACAACCATCGGTTGAAAAATTGATTGAAATACATTCTTACAAGTTTATGGGAGGACGTAAGAAAATAACTAAGACCGACACCAACTATGTACAACTGCAAGTACAGTGCTCGGTACACGACTGCAGCGGCTGGACAACAATCGTCTGCGACAAGAATAAGGCTAAAGAATACTTTGTATGTGGTTTTTGTGCCAACAAACTAATTTGCAACCTTTCCAATAAGCACATATCAACATCCAACACGTCAACTCATACTACCCCCGTCATTTCTAATGACATTTCTCTACCCACCGACCCTGCCACTATATACACTTCCCATTCCATGTCATCTTCACTCCCCGACACCCCACGTCCGTCCTTCCCGTCTCCTTTCTCAATAACTTGCATCCATCAATTAAAATCACCTCCAACAACCTCCACTATCCTTCCACTCATAATCTTTCCTCACATCGCTTGCCACCCTATTTATATCATTATCCTCTGTCTCCAATCGTCAAACCAAATCCCTCCAAATCATCAACTGCCAGCTCTCCTATCGTGATCTCACCTACTAACGTCAGTCGTCCTCCTTTACGGAAGAGCTTTCCTTCTCGCGATCGTTGCGTCATTGTCACTAATATCACCCTTCCAACTCCTCATCTCTACAAGCACGTCTGGACCATGATGTTTCCGCCTTCAGATTCATCCTTTCGTCGATTGTTCCTGCGGATAAACCATCCTTTTTCAAGGACAATTCTCCTGTCGAATTCATCCGTCTAAACAAATATTCTCAATCCAATCCTTCCCAGCCCTCTCTCCTAAAAATTGTTTTCAAGCATCGCTCTCACGCGTCTTCTGTCCTCTCTCAACGATTCAAACTCATGTCATCTTCAACCACTCGAATTTTCCCCGATCGCGCCCCTTCTGAAATCGCTCGAATCTCTTCAGCCAATATCGATAAACGCCGACGCGAGGAAAACGGCGAAACATCACTCTCCATCCGAAACATAGACGGAAATTTTCAAGTTGTCCACACCCGTCCAAAAATTCGATGGCGCTCCATCTCTCCTATGTGTCTTCTCCACTAGACTCTTTCGCCACAACTAACGGTTTCCGCCTCGGTCTCCTCAACACTAGATCTATTCTCAATAAATCCGATATTATCCTCAACCTATTCACAAAGCAATCCATCGATCTCTTCTGCCTCACCGAATCCTGGCACTCAGATTCCGACGACCTTTCCATTCGCCGTCTGCTCTCTGTCGGTTGCTCCCTAGTCGAATCCGCCCGCCCCCTCAGCTCATGCCTTTCTAAATTCTCTAACCATGGCGGCATCGTCGCATTCGCGCGTCACCCCGCATCTCTTCGCAAAATCAATCCCCCTTTCAGTCCTTGCTCTTTTGAATTGCTCACTTGTCGTTATTCTAACCCGATCACTCTAGATCTCGCCATTGTATACCGTCCTGGTTCATCAGCTCCTACAGCCTTATTATTTACCGAACTCGCTGACCTCTTTTCCCATTGTTCTTTGTCCTCAATCCCTTCACTCGTTCTAGGCGACTTCAATATCAGCCTAGACCGCCCTTCTTCCACGGATTCCATCCGGTTCATCAACATTCTATCCAACTACAATTACAAACTAATCTCCACTGCCCCGCACATATACTTGGTGTGACACTCGACATCATCGCTGCCCCCGATCATTTTGCTGCCTACACCTCACTGTCTATCTCTGATCCTGGTTTATTCGATCACTTTCTTATCACCCTTGATCTCACTCACAACCACACCCCTCCTCACACACCTACAATCCTACGTCGCCCTTGGAGAAATCTTGACCTCTCCCTTCTCCGCTCTGCCTTACTCAAATCGTCTCAATCATTACCCACAATAACATATTCATCTCATCACGATCTCGCCTTTCTTTTCGACTCTGAACTCACATCCACTCTCGATATTTTCTTGCCCTTCAAGTCTCACCCACACCGTCGCTTGTACCGTGCCCCATGTTTTGACATCCAACGCCTACTTTCAATGCGTCGACTCCGCCATGCTTTTCGAGTCTATCACCGCTCTGTCAGACGTGATTTCCGCTCGATCACTCCGTCTTTCCGTAATTTCCATCTTGCTTCTCGCCAGTCTCATCTCAACCTACTACGTACCAAATGCAACTCCTTCTGGCAGCAAAAAATCATCACTTCATTCAACTCTAAGACTCTTTGGCATACTTTTAACTCAATCCTTGCTCGCTCCTCTTCGCCATGCAACATCGATGCCAATGATTATTCGTCATTTCTCCAGACTAAACTATCCACGTTGCTCTCTCACACCCCGGTATCCATCCTATCCCACTCTGCCCAGTCTAGCCTCATCCTTCCGGAACTCTTTCATCTTCCCTGTCTCACCTACAGAAGTATCATCTGTCCTCATGTCCTTGCCCAACAAAACCTCACCTGCCGATCCCCTGCCTACTCACATATTAAAATCTATATGCTCATCGATATCCTCATTTCTCACAACCTTGTTTAACTCGTCCATCCGCAGTCGTATCTTCCCTTCACACTGGAAATCCGCTATCGTTCATCCTCTCCTTAAGAAACAATCGCTCGACCCCTCCCTTCCTTCTAGCTATCGCCCCATTTCACTACTCCCTACTCTTTCTAAGCTCTTAGAACGCCTCATCTTAATACAGATCAACGCTTATCTCTCCTCATCCAATCTGTACCCTCCTTTCCAATCCGATTTTCGCTCTAATCACTCGACAGAAATCGCATGCATAAAAGTGTACAACGACTTACTCATTTCTCGAGACAAGGCTCTATATAGTGTTCTCATCTCCCTCGACCTCTCCTCCGCATTCGACATTGTCGACCACTCCGTCCTCCTTTCTCGCCTTCGTTATGATTACGGCTTTTCTTCCTCCTCCGTAGCATGGTTTGCCTCATATCTATCCGACCGTTCCTTTCGCGTCTGTTCTAATTCATCATCATCCCCTCCCATCCCTATATTTTGCGGGGTCCCACAAGGTTCAGTCCTGTCCCCTCCTTTTCTTTCTTCTGCTTGGCGATCTCTCTCCGTTTATCAAACCTTACTCCTCTAACGTCATGCAATACGCCGATGACATCCTCATCTATGCTCATGCACCTGCACATCGCATACAGAATATCGGCATTTCTGCCTCTAACTGTCTTTCTTATATCTACAAACGTCTCTCCAATCTCCATCTCGTTCTAAACCCCGAAAAGTCCAAAATAATGTGGATCCTCCCCCGTAAACCAAACATATCTCCTCCCACTGTATATTTTGCCTCATCGATCATCCCCATAGTCCACAATCTCACTTTCTTAGGCTTCCATTTCGATGATCACCTTTCCCTTAAACCCTTCGTCCGTGACAAGGTCCGCTCATCTATCTTAATTATCTGTGACATCCGCCGTATCCGCCTGCTTATCGACTTTCGTTGCTGTGTCTCTTCTTTCATCGCTTCTTTTCCCTAAAATCGATTAATGCCTTAGCCTTTTCGCCAATTCTCCAAAATCCATCATCCTACCCCTACAACGAATAATCAACTCCGCCGTTCGAGTGCTCTTTCGTCTCCGTCGCTTCGACCACACATCCACATATTTTGCCCAACTCTCCTTGCCCACCATCCTCATCCGCATCAAACACTGCCTTCTTCTCGTTACCTTTCGTCTCATCGCTGTCGGCTCCCCATCGTTCATCAACATTCCTTTCCTAGACGATACTCGCCCCACCTCGCTATCGCTTCGTTCCTGTCATACCATCTTACTCCACGTTCCAAATTACTCCAACAACTACGGTCTACAATTCTCCCTCGTCGTTGCCTCACTCGCATGGAATCAACTCCATCTCGACGTCCGCCGCGCCCCCTCCTTTATCACATTCAAACACCTCCTCCGTTCAAACCTTCTCGACACCTGATTTACAGTTTTGTTTGGTTGTGGCCATGTAAGCGTGCGCTGGCACGCATTTGCCACGTTAAAATAAATCTTTTTTTTAAACATGCTTCAAAATAAATTACTTCTTCCACTACGCATGTTCCAATATATCTATTTCCATGATCTCAAGCTAAAGAATCTATACTAAGCTACCGGATGATGCAACCTCGGACAATGCAATTTCTGGATGTCATGATGGAAGATTTCATATGCTGTGTAAATCGAACCTAGGTTCTTTATATCGGTGGGTATACGCCTTGCCGACTAGGCTAACCATCCAGTACGACAATATATTCTTCAGTATATAAAACCTTCAACGGTTTCTATATACGGTATATATAATAAAATCCACAACATTTTCTCTATATAATATATATTATATAAATAATAAAATCAAATAGAATATATATACCCAAATATATAGAGCAAGACAATATTTATTTAGCTTTCGGCAAAATATTTGCCTTCTCCAATGAACAGATTTGTACTAATGAACATATTAATATAAATCAATGAACATATTTATAAATATTGTCTTGCTCTCTCTATTTTAGTGTAGCTCTCAAAAATAAAAGATACATATATATACCGAAATAGAGGCAATAAAGCATCTATTTCAATACAGATCTTAACAAACCCGTTTTAAGGCTTATTCAAAATTGAACCCCCCCACATGTGGAATATATAAATATTAATATTAATTGAAATAAGAAGTTTTTCTAAAAATATCATATGTTCAATAAATCAAAAATTAATTAACGACTATGATAGGCTAAGTTGTATAATAGACAGTTATTGTAATACAAAATACTATAATCGTACAATAAATGTAAATAATAACAATAGAAAATATACATTAACCATAAACTTCATTAATAAATGTATAGATAACATAAATATAGCCGGACTTTTAAATAATTCTAAAAGTAAAGAAATAATAGGGTCAGATTTAAGTAAATATATTCCTAAAATAAGGTATAAACTCCTACCACCATTAGGACGAAAAATTTGTAATTATAATAAAGAATTATAATCAATTTGTAACGATAATATTAGAAACATAATGGAAACAGAATGCAATTGTAAAAGTCTTAGTTTTGATAAAATAAATGAACATATATGTACCCATAATCTAGAATTAATTGAAAATTGTGAATTAAGAAAGCTGCTATCAAAAGGGTATAAATATAGATTAAATAATAACAACGACAAAAATAAAATTTACAGTTCGTTATATAATAACTTAAATGATTACTTTAGTAAGCTGATTAATAGTGAAAGCTCGAATATATCTAAGATAAAAATTTGGAAAGATTATATATTTGATAAAATTAAAAATAAAATGAAAATAACAAACAATTATAAAAGGAAAGATAAAATTATACCTATAAATATAGGTAGACATTTAAATAATTCTAAAAGTAAAGAAATAATAGGATCAGATTTAAGTAAATATATTCCTAAAATAAGGTATAAGATGCTACCGCCTGGGACGAATTTTTTAATTATAATAAAGAATTGAAATCTCCATATAACGATGATATTAGAAACATTCTAGAGACCAAGTACAATCGCAAAAGTCTTAGTTTTGATAAAATAAATGAGCATATAATGACACAGCAAGACCTATCACCTTTACCACCTACTTTAAATAATGGTGATTGTTCCCAAGAGTTAGTATATTGCTTATTACGAGAAGTGCCATTATTAGGTGGATTAATACATTTAGAAAGACTGCGCAATAAATCATGGACCCTGTTCTCGTTCACTGAAAAATGATATTCGTAACCGATGATGCACTGTCATTTTTGTAATGAGTCACTTCTTTCACGTCACCCGTAAACAGAGTCTTCCATAGTACATTTGTCACACACTTATTTGCTTGCTAACCCATCACGCTTTGATGATACATTTAACAAAAAGTTACGCCAAACTCGGCATTTGTTAGTAGTTGGTGTGATTTGTTCAGCATTGTTCGTTATTATTAAAAGACGTTGGCCAGCTACACTCCTTATTTTATTTGAATGCTTGAATTGACTATATATCGGCATTTGATTAATAGTTGAGATCATGATTTCAGATCTGTTGCTTTGTACTCCATTGATTTCAGGCTTTACAGACTCCGGAACGTTAGTTGTATTGTTTCCATCAAACGAATTCTTTTCAATTAGAAAAAGCGGCCAATCATAATTGCCAGTTTCAGTTAACATGCCATGAACATCAACTGATTTAGCAGGAACAGTGAGTTTATTCGAAAGGTATTTGCTTGCACACAATGCACAAGTGAAGGATACATTAGAATAACAATCTCTAGATGAAACGGGAACAACAACACTAGTCCATACGGCACAATCAGAAATATAACAGGTTACTTTCAAATCTCAGTAATCACCACACGCTGTCACAGAAAGAATATCACGAACTGCCGTTGTTCTTTGTGACGATTCCTTTTAGGTTGATTAACCATGGTTGCAGCTTTATAATAATTAAACTTTCTCGACTGTAATATCGGGCTTCCATCAAAATTGTGTATATTATTTTATATCTTTATCTTGTATTTATTATAACCAAGAAACATATTTTTGCATGAGCATTCATGCATACCATATAATATAAAATATAATACATTAAATAATGAAATTTTAAGAATTGCAACAATATGTAACGATATTGGTTTTCTTAAAAATCATTTAAATAATTTAATTAAATAATATTTTAAACTGGGTTACTATAAAAATAACATTAAGGCAGAAAATAGTAAAATATATAAATCAACACAATAATATTAAAAATAATTTAAACTCTATAGGTGCCAAATTTATATGGATGGATAATAAATAATATACTTTGTATTAGAATTAGATACTAGATAGTTTTATCAGAGGAAATACGTCCTTATCACCTATTTGGCACCGCTGTAATGCTGGGTCGAAGAATAAGAGCCGAAACCTTATAGCATAGCAGTTCCTTCTGGTGACCTCTAATTCTTATTCTGATACAACGTCTGTTATTTATTAGTCAATTCATAAAAATGACATTTATTTTAAATTTCAATTTTTTATTTTAACTTGATTTAAATTATAGAAAATCTAAAAACAATTATTTATTTTATTATTTAATTATTAAATTTTGATTTAGCATTATTATGTTTTGTTTATTTTATAATTATATTAAATACGTAGACTCAGTTAGCTGATTTGTTTCCCATCATGTGAGAAATATTAATTCAATTTAAAATCCCCACCTGAGAATATATCCCTTTAGATACAAAATTTTGCCTCAAGCTATAGACTCAAGATATCTTGAAAAATATAATGAGTTTGATAAGCTCCATGTTTATGGATAGAATATATATTATTTAATTTTCAGCTCTAACAGCTTGCTTAAATTCATTAAAGATGATAACAAACAATAAATCACATTTATTTATTAAATTAATATATAAATACAAAAATTATATTTATATTTTAATCGTCAATTTACTTAGTTACATTTCACGCCATTTTTAGATGTTTTTGTTTCCTGTTTTTGGTTAGTGATTAAAACACTTTCGTTAATGTAATTAAGATACTTTTTCAAATATTCAAAATTAAAATGCTTATACTTTTTGAATGATTATGACTTTGTATGTAATAATTTATGCATATTTTGATTATAATAATTTCCTAAATATGCGATGTTGTATATAAAATATATTTTCTTTTATATTCTTTTATTCTATTATTGCTTTTATGGTTCTAGTACATTTATTGCTTTTTGGATAATTTACTAAATATGCGATATTGTATATAAATAACCCAAAAGTGGGTAATAAACATTAAAACTTTGTTTAACCTACCGATATCTAGGCTTGCTACATCGTAGCCTTGATATCTAGCAGGGCTACGATGTATATATACATCGGAGCCTTGCTCCGATGTATATATAGAGCCTTGTGCATTTGGTACACTACTTTGGTTTGAAGAACACATGACACAACTTTGGGTTATGTCATGATGCCAGTAATCTCTCTAAAAACCTTGGATTTTCACTAAGAGATATAATTTTAATATCACGATGGACTAAACTGTCGCATTGAACATAGCATTTGTTAGTATTGAGATTCATAATCTCAATAATTCGGTTTATTCGCTAACTTCCCATGTTGTCGGATGATACTGTTGTTGTGGAATGTTGCTTAAGCAATCGGGTTGTTCGTCTCAACTCCAGCCACTCGTCTACTTGCAGCAAAGATCCTCGCGCGTCACACGGTTGAGCATCTGACACCAGGAATTGCTGATTGCAGAAACAATGGCTTATATAATAGTAAATAGGAATTAATGCGTAAAATCTAACTTGCGATTACTAACAAGGAAGCCATATGTCCATTATTATCGCTCTTAAAATCTCCATTCAGATGTATCTGGTTTCTTGTGCTAATATAATTTTAAAAATGCGGATATCGTCTGTTACTATTACGACTTGACATAGAGAAACGTTTGTAGCATATAGAGCAACTCTCTCATCGGACACGTCTTTACGCAGAACAGCATTTTGTCTGGCTCTTATAATTAATGTCGTTTTCTATAAGCTGTCGGAACTGCTGAGTTTAAAATACCGGCTAATCTGAAAACTAGAAGAGTTGATTATTTCCAAAACTTTTAATTTCTCTATTCGCACAGTTGATCTAAAATAGTGGCTGTGTTCTTGTATCTTAAAGTATTTCTATACTCGTCCTGTATGCACTGCGTCAAAATTCTTTCGGATCTGAAATTCGGATCAAGTAAAAGCTGCATTTCCTTAGCGCTTTTTCAATTGTCAGGCAGTCGTAAGCATGTGACAATACACGATCGAGAATGAAATGGAGAGAGAGACAGGACACATCAATTTCAATGCTTTGCTGTTTCCTATCAACTTCTTAAAAACAACATCGTTATCAGCAATATTATTTGCAAGTGAATTTCATATCAGCTTGTGTTGTTGCCGCCTGCATGTTGTTGCATTGCAACGACCGATTCGCCGTCAAACTGTTATTGTACAGTTGGCTATCGCAGCTTCAAATTATTTTAGCAGCGACGCTTGATGATTAGAAAATATAGGGATGCTTCGCAGATTGCTGTTTGTTGTGCTTCCGCTATTTCTACAGTAGCAGGGAATGCCAGTGCAGTTTCAATAAAAGAATTATTAAACCTCGCCGTTTCCCATGTGGTCGTTGATACCATTGCTTTTTCGTTCTATTCTGCGTTGCAGATCAGTTAAATTTACTTAAAAATGACGAAGAAAACATGGAATCTACTTTTACCACATATGAAGGCAACATCATTGTGAAAGATAATACATTAAGTTGTATTATTGAGGAGTCGAATCCCGTTTCTATTCCAGTATTTTAAATCAGTTGACGGTGCCTTTAATATTAGGAGTGAAGAAAATTGTACATTGCTAGGCTATATTACTACCATCCGTATGACATGATAAATTCCCACGTGTCCCTCATCTATAATTAATTCGACTGGGCTTCAGTTGTCCGCTATCATCGCTTACCCATAAAGACTTAATAATAGATTGCTCAACAAAGACCAGCGGCCGGGATAATGTATTTAAAATATTTTTAATTTGTGTAATCTGCTAGCGGCAGGCTTAAACTATTGGCCGGGATTACGTATTTAATTTTTTAATCTGTTAACTCTACTAGCGGAATGTTAAATCTAAGGGACGGGATATTGTATTAAAAATATTCTTAATCTGTTAAATCCACTTGGGTCCGGTTTAAACTAGAGGCCGGGATAATGTACTTTGAATATTTTCAATCTGTTAAATCTGCTAGCGATAGCTTAAAACTAGCAGCCGGGTTAATGTATTTAAAATATTTTTAATCTGTTAAATCTGATGTCTGCAGCTTAAAAATATGGAATGTGATGATGTATTTAAAATATTTTTAATTTGTTTAATCTGCTAGCGGTAGGTTAAAACTAGGGGACGGAATAATGAAAAATAGATTTATTTTTACGTGCAAATGCGTGCTGGATAACATGACCATGAAGTAAAAAAGTCTAAATCATGTATCGAGAAGGTTTGAACAAAGGAGGTATTTGAATGTAATAAAATAGGGAGGGTAACGTCGAGATTGAGCTATTTCCAGGCGAGGGGACGGCGACGGGAAAGATTAGAGACCGTAGTTGTTGGAGTAATTAAGAACGTGGAGTAAGAAAAAATGACGGGAACGCAGCGATAGAGAGGGGGCGTGTGTTGTCTAGAAAAGGAAGGTTGATGAACGATGGGGAGCCAACAGCGATGAGACGAAAAGTTACGAGAAGGCAGAGTTTGATGCGGATGTGGATGATCGGCCAGGAGAGTTGGGCAAGATATGTGGATGGATGGTCGAAGCGACGAAGACGTGTGATCACTCGAACGACGGAGTTGATGATGTGTTGTAGAGGTAGGATGATGGATTTTGGAGAATTGGCGAAAAGGCTGAGGCAGTAAAAATGTATTTAAAATATTTTTAATCAATATTTTGATCAATATTAAATATTAAACTATTTTGTTAATCTATTGAATTTAGTTTAAATTATTCAATTGTTTTTACCTAAAATATAATTCCACACGAGAAATTATCACTTCCAGGTAAATAATTAATTTGTTGTTTCGTGTTTTACCATTGTACTTCATCTCAATAACCCCTCCGGTTAATGGAATTAGCCACAAAGCTGGTTTTTCAATGTTGATTCATAAATTATAGATTATTGCTCATATATTGCATTAGCTTTATACTATATGGATTTAAAACATTGCGATTGATGTGCTCGCTTGTTTTTATATTTGCTTCCTGCTTGCATTTTATTATCTTTTCATAGTTTCGAGTTTTTTATTAGATTTTTTTATTTAATTTTAGTATTTTTAAGAATTATGCTATATTTTTGTAGGTTTGAAATGGGAGATTCGGATAACGAAATGTTTGTATCAGAAATCGATCAAGGTCCAGGTGGTTTATCATTTGAAATAATTGATAAAAGCCACAGTGCTTCGGTCATTGAATCGAATGAGTTTAGTAGTCCACAGAGCAAGTCCCGTCGTTTTGCTTCATCTAACAGAACTACACCTTCTACACCCAATGAGCTTAATGCTAGATTGGCCGAGGTAAGTATGCGCAGAGCCGCTATTCAAAGAGTTGTCGAGTCATCAGCTGAGCGCGTCGACGAATGCCGAAAGCGTAAGCGCGTGAACGAAAGCTGTTTTGTCGAAGACACTGAGAAAAAATTGGCCGAGAAATGTGAGCAAGCTAAGGAAAATCGAGAAAAAGCTTTGATGGAGAAGCAGGAATTGGCTAGAAAGTCATTGGAAAAGGTGGAAAAAGCTTCCATGAGAAAACAAGAACGCTTAGAGAAATTGAAAGAACAGTATGAACATGAGCTGGATTCAAAATTAAAATCTGGAGAGGCTGCACGAATTGCACGATTAAGTGACATAAAAAAGCGTTTAAGTGAGCATCACGCAAATGTTCAGAAGGTTGTTCAAGCTCGAAAGGAAAAAAAAGACACGGAAGAAAATGGTCAATGTGAAGTATCACTTAAATCCGACGATAACCTTAACGGCGAAGGAACGGAAGAGAATGGTGATTAACTAGACGTTTTTAAATAGCAAACAACAGTTCTTCAAACAAACGTTTTGTGTTCGTTCATTAAAATTAATAAATTTTATTGAAATCTAAAATTTAACAAGTATTTAATTATTATTTTAAAATATCAACACAAAGAAATCGATTGTATCCTACCCCGAATTTGAGTTAAATTCCTTAATTAGGAATTTTTGAAATGTCGTATACTTAAATTACTTAAATATTTGATGATATATTTAAATACTTAAATATATCCAATGAAAATGACTTTTTAGTTTTCTTATTTTGGAATTTTTCGAGCACTATCAATTCTTATTTTGTAAGCAATAAAATTCTCAAAATAGTGTAGTTTTTCTGAAAATGTTAACGATAAATTTGTGTCTTGTTGATTCTGCTACAATACCAAATATTGTATTAATAATATAATATAATAATACAAATTTTTATGAAAAAGTCAAGCGGATAAATTGTTAAAATGGGATCGGATTTGTCTTTTGAAGCACTGCAGGGAAGTTGATTGGCGTATATGAATGGGCAGATGATTCCACGATAGAGGAGCAGCCACCAGGAAGGAGCGGAGTCCAAAGGAGGTAGAGTAGTTTGGGACATGTAAAAGAAGGGAATTACAGGAACGCAAGGAACAGTAAACAGGACGAGAATTATCAAGAAAAGGAAGGTTGAGAAATGAAGGGGTATGAAAAGTTACAAGGCGGAAAGCAATGATAAGAAGACGAATTTGAACACAACAATAAATTGTAGGCAAATCGAGAGAAGCAAGATGGTAGGATGTATGATCAAAACGACGAAGACGGAGGAGAATTCGGACAGCTGCGTTGACGATGCGTTGTAGGGGAAGAATAGTGGATTTAGGTGAGTTGGAAAATAGACTAAGACAATAATTGAGTCTAGAAAAAAGGAGAGATTATATGAGAGTCATACAAGAAGGGAAATCGATCAATCTACGAACTTGACGAAGGTTGCGGAGTATCAAGGTAGATGAGCGTACTTTATCTCCAACGAAAGGTTTAAGTGAAAGTCGGTTGTCAAAATGGAAGCCTAGGAAAACGAGATTATCAACGATAGGAAGAATTGTAGAATTTAATGATACGGAGGGAGGTTCGAAGCCGAGGCGTCGAGGTAGGATCCACATAATTTTGGATTTATCAGGATTCAGAGAAAGGCGAAGGGAAGAAAGATGTTTGCAAATTGAGACAAGACAGTCCGAAGCGGAAACACTAAGATCGTGAATATGATAAACAGGTGCATGAGCATAGATGAGAATGTCATCAGCATATTGCATAACATGGCAGTTAAATTTATGAGAAATCGAAGACAAATCACCAAGAAGAAGAGAGAAAAGTATAGGGCCTAATACGGAGCCTTGTGGAACACCGGACGGAATGGACGAAGGATGAGAG
The DNA here is from genome assembly GCA_012934845.2 of Pomphorhynchus laevis. NCBI lineage: Eukaryota > Metazoa > Acanthocephala > Palaeacanthocephala > Echinorhynchida > Pomphorhynchidae > Pomphorhynchus > Pomphorhynchus laevis. Next base: position 90,424 of record WNNJ02003285.1, on the reverse strand, counting down.
AGAAGAGTTAGAATATACGCGAAATGTACGGTTTGATAGATATGAAGAAAACCATGATACAGTGGGTAAAGAGAAGCCATAATCATGACGAAGGCGATGGAGAAGAATCGAGTGATCGACTATGTCAAAAGCAGACGATAGATCAAGAGAAACTATGACACTACGTAATTTATGATCGCGCGATATGAGTAAGTCGTTATAAACTTTAAGACAGGCAATTTCGGTAGAGTAATTAGAGCGAAAAGCGGCTTGGAAGGGAGGAAATAAGTTAGAGGAATAGAGATATGTATTAACTTGCTTAAGAACGAGACGCTCAAGGAGTTTAGAGAGGGTTGAGAGAAGTGAAATAGGACGGTACGAAGATGGTAGTGAGGAGTCGAGAGATTGCTTTTTGATGAGAGGACGAACAGTGGCGCATTTCCAGATGGAAGGAAATGTACAGCTACGGATGGACGAGTTGAACAATGTGGTTAGGAAGGGTAAGATAAAAGTGCAGATATTTTTAAGTAAGTGAGTGGGAATTGGGTCAGAAGGAGAGGTTTTATTAGGTAATGACAGCAGAACCGAAGAAACTTCATCAGACGAAACGGGAAGAAGGTGGAATAGTTCTGGGAGGGAAGTATTTAAAGAGAAGAGTGGGTACAAGGGGGCTATGGGTAGTAGGGAAAGTAAATTAGATAGTTTAGTTTGTAGATAAGAAGAAAATTCATCAGGATTTATATTACAAGGGTAGATGATCGTGAAAGAATTGAGTTTAAGATTTTCCAATGAGATTTAGAGTTGGAAGATGACTCGAGTTGATTTCGCCAAAAGAGAGTACGTTTAGTACGTATAAGAATGAGATGTGAACGGCGTTGAGAAAAGTAGGAATCACGAAGATTTGGAGGGAGTGAGTCGGGTGAACGTTTAAGAAAGCGTTTATACATACGAAAAGAGTGACGGAGTCGACGCTTAGAAAGACTACAGTCAGAATCGAACCAGGGAGCATGGTGCAAGCGCTGGGAACGTCGAAGTCGACTAGGCAGAAGGTTATTGAGGATCGACGTAAGTTCAGAATCAAACAGAATGCAGAGATCATCGGGAGAGAGATAGTTAAGAGGAAGTGAAAAGAGTGAAGAATTGAGTAAGGCTGTGCAGAGAACAGGGATATCGAGAAGCTTCCAGGGTCGACTTGGTGTAGATAAAGGTAAAGGCGGAGAAGGAGGATGGGGACGAGTAAGAGTAAGAGTGACAAGGAAATGATCGGACAAACCAGGATCAGTAATTGACAAGGAGGTATAGTCATTGAAGCAGTTAGGAACAGCAATGATGTCGAGAGCACCGCCGAGAATATGAGTTGGGCTTGTTGAAAGTAATTTATAGTTAAAATCAGAAAAAAGATTAGTTAAAGTGATAGAGTCAGAGTCAGACGGGCGATCAAGACGAATGTTAAAGTCACCGAGAACAAAAGAAGGAGTATAAGACAATGAACAGTGAGACATTAGATCTGCAAGGTCGTTAAAGAAGATACGTGATGGGGCAACTGAACCTGGACGGTATACAATCACAAGTTCCAGAGGGAAAGGCGTTGATAATCTGCATATGAGTAATTCGAACGAAGTGTAACGGATGTTAACGTTGATTTTACGTAAAGACATTGGGTGACGAGCAATGGCAACAATACCGCCATGGTTAGACGCAGTAGATGTATGAGATGTAATTTGACGAGCTGATTCAACTAGAGAACAACCAGAGCGACATAGACGACGAATAGCAAGATCGTCGGAGTCAGAGTGCCAGGATTCGGTAATGCAGAGAATATCGATAGATAATTGATCGAAGATATCGAGAAGCATATCAGCTTTATGAAGAATGGAGCGAGTATTGAATAGACTAAGACGAAAAGTATGCTTAGGAGCGAGATCGACTAGCGAAAAAGACAAGGGGGAGAGATGGGACGCCATCGAATTTTTGGCCTTGTGTGAAGAACGTGAAAATTTCCGTTGATTTTACGTATAGATAAGGATGACTCGCCGTTTGTTTCACGTCGATGTTTTTCAATGCGAGCTAAATTGAGCTGGGCAATATCAAAAGGGGAGCGGTCAGGAAAGATACGGCAAGTAGTGAAAGTGGTAAGAAGTTTAAAACGTTGGGAGAGTGCCGAAGAGGCATGTGAACTATGTCGGAAAACGATTTTTAAGAGTGGAGGACTGAGATGATTGGATTTAGTGGATTTGTTTAAACGAATAAAGGATACAGGAGCGATATTATTGAAGAGTGATGGGTTATCATCAGGTAGAATGGTTGCTAGAATAGACCTGAAAGCAGATACATCATCATCGAGGCGAGATTGTGGAGAAGCAGATTCGGAAAGCTTTAAGTTTGATATGATTATACAGCGATCGCGCGAAGGAAAACGATTTCGTGGAAGTGGTGGACGGACAGAGCTGGTAGGAGTCGAGGTAGATGAGCAGATAGAAGTGGAAATGACAGGGGTGCTTGATAAAGAATTAATATTGGTTGGAGCAAGTGTGACAGGAGCGGGGTGTTGAATCGGTTGATCAGAGATGTGACTGGATATGATTTTAAATGAAGGATGTAAATTATTTGGAAGTGTTACGTGGGAGGTAGAGTAAGGAGAATTAAAATAGGTTGGGGCATGAGTGACAGGAATGGAGTGTTGAATCAGTTGATCGGAAATGTTACTGGAAATGATTTTGATGGAAGGGTGTAAATTATTGAGAGGTGATACAGGAGAGGTCGAGTAAGGAGTACGTGAGGAGAATAAAGAAGTTTGAGATTTATTTAGATTGGGGGAGGAATATGAAAGAGAAGGTAGGAGATGAAAAGCTTTACCGTTAGCATTGTTAGAATGAGAAAGATTAATGGAAGTTTGGTACGTAGTTGAACGAGGAGTGTGTGAGAGAGTAGGTTTAATAATGGGATTATATGATGCGAAGTCAGGTGTTGATGCGAGGGAAACATCTAAAACAGCATTGGCCTGAGTGGTCGTGTGTGATACAAGAGTAGATGAGCAGGATAACTGTAGTAGTCGTACTGATGTACAAAAACCGCAAGTGAAATGTTTACGTTTATACGCCGAGTGGTCGGATATTTTAACACGAACAAGTGTCCATACATCGCAATCTTTGGAATCGCATCCAACTTCAAAGCTGGTATAACCATCATTGCATTCCGATGTGGAAGATTCTTGATCAGGAACAGGGATCTGAGATCGCGCTTTTTTAGGCATGACCTTTTGTCGATAGATTGAGCTCAATCCGCGAGCGTAGCGAGCGGAACTGACAGGAATAATCTGGAACTGACAGGAATAATTGTATGTTTATAAGAAACCAATTTTTTTAGGTATTAAATACTCTTTCACGAATAACTGATATCACCTATCCGAGATGCCACCAACTACATTTTTTGAGGTTATGCCTGAAAGGATAATATCTCGGATACAGGCGACCGAAATGAGGTTCCTTCGCGGTGTCGCCGGTCTTAGCCTTAGAGGTAAACTTAAGAATTCGGTCATCCGGGATGAATTCGGAGTAAAGTCGCTGCTTATACACATCGAATTAAGTCAATTGAGGTGGATAGGACACTTTCTGAGGGGTTCTCCTCAGAAAACCGCTCAGAATTCCCCTTCAACTTCCTTGAAGGGTTCTCCTGGTCGGACTATCTGATAAAAGACCTCGAGGTAGACCTCGATACCGGTAGAGAATTCAAATCTCGAAACTGGCCGAAGAATGCCTTAAGCAATCTCAAAGAGAACTCTGGTCTGCTGCCTAGAATCGCGATGTCTGGAGTAGTTTGGTTCGTACACGGCCTCCACGACTCGACACCCGGACCAGTAATTGACAATAAAAACTTTTGTTACTTTTATTTTTTCTTGTCAAAAAATTGATGTTGTTATTTTTATGATTAACCACATTTGATGATTTAAATACTTGATGATTTATATTTTCGTATAGTACGTTTTTAATGTATAGTACATTTCATAAAATATTTCCACTCAATGGGTAAAATTTATTTTTAATAATACATTAGTGTAATAATACATTAGACAATTTTTTCGTCTTTTTAATAATATTTTATTTGTGATTTAAATAAAATCATATTTTAAATCAGGGTACTATAAAAATAATCAATAAATTTTCAAATATATAAATCATAAAAATATTATTAAATAATGAATTATATATAAATATGTATAAAATACTTGATTATTGAAACCTTAAGTTATAAATAATGCGAATTATAGAAAATTACAAATATTTACATTTAATATTTTTATAGTGCAAAATACGTATATTCGGTGAAATAATCTAATATATATTATTCGTTCTGATTATATAAATTAATATATTTCAATTTTAACGTTATATAATTTTAATATTATGTTCCTTTAACATTGAAATGAGTAAAGCACTGCATTTTAAGGAAATAATGTTCAAAATATTATTTTTGTTTTATCTAAAATTGTAAATTCATAATAAATTAAAATGAAATTTACCTTTAAATTTTTAATATTTTAACTTTGTTTCTCAGTTAATATGACTTGTAATAGAAAAACGATAACTATTTACTGGTGTTATCATTTGTATCTGCAAAAAAGGTTTGTGGATGAATAGTAGAAACTCCAATGTGTAAGAATAATATACTATACTAGATAATCAAGTTTTATTAGATGAAATACATAATTATCATGTATTTAACCCAGTTGCTATGCCTGGACGATGAATAATGTTCGAATCGTGACAACATATCAGTTCCTTCTGATGACCTCTGATTTTATATTCAAATGCATGTGTATTATAAAACCATGGGTTATAAAATTTTTAAAGAATTATTGTAACTTTATCAAAAAAGGAAACATTTTATTTGATATTTCGCTAATTTATGTTAGCATCTTCAGAAAATTACAATGTTTTTTTGATGTACATGCTTATATAAAAAAGTTCAAAACGATCGCCGCCATTTTTCTTTGAGCACGTGCTGCTGTTATTAGCGATAAACAGCTGCTTCCACTGTTGTTTGAATTTTTGAAACGATTTCGGCAATTTTTGAAGGTACACAAAACGTAATAAAAAAGAATGATTCAAAATAGTTTAGAAACAAAACAAAAATAATTACCATAATAATTTTATTCGAGAGGACGTCCCCAAGAGCAAAGACTAAGGTTTCTTAAGCTCCTCGTCTCTAGATTATCCAGCATAGTCCGCGCCGATTGGATTCTTCGGGGAGGGGGGTGAGAGATCCCGGATGGTTCAGTCGGAAAGCGGTGTGTTGCATCGGTTGGGGGCTCAGATCCCCCTGGACCTGAGGCCATAAATGGAAGAAGAAGGAAGACGATTAATAGTAAATGAAGACGATTGCTTGAGTTTTTGACTGTTTTGTTGACTTGTCTTGTTGATTATTTATCTTGTAGTTAAGAAAACAACTATTATTATAATATTTTTATTCAAAATAAATATTTTGAAAAAATTAGAAACAAATAAAAATAATAATTAAAATTACTACAAAATTAAATAAAGTATAAAAATAGAAAAGAAAATTTAAACAAAAGAATCGTTTACAACATCTTTACAAAATATTTAAAGTTTCGTCAGGTTTATTTATTGTTTATTTATTGTTTATTTATTTTATTATTCGGCGTAATAAAATTAGAATTTTTATGAATGTAATGACCCTCAAGAATTTTTCTATTCAAACAATTGGTTTCTTTTGCTCAAACAACAGTATCATTATAGTCAATATTGTGATCTAAATTTAAACTATGGTTTACACTTGCGCTACTTAGGCCCTTTTTGAGTGTGTATTTGTGTTGTTTTAATCTAGTCTCCAATGGTTGGCCTGTTTGTCCCACATATATTTTATCGCATTCTAAACAAGAAATTTTATAAGCAGCTACATCATTATCATGTTTGGGTTTCTTTTTAAAAATGTTGTGTAACTTCGGTATTTTACTATTATCCAAAACAATATTTGAAGTATTTAATGTTTTATTGTTTGAAACAAATCATTTGAAATTAATATTCCAAAAAATATTTATAAATGATAATCCTATGTATTTATATTCTATTTCTGGGCCAAAAACAACATCTTTATCCGTTTCGGTACTTTTGTAGGAAGCCTTTTTAATTGCCCATGATGGAAAACCTTTTTATCTAATGGAATTCTAATTATCTTATTATTTGTTTTAAGTTCATTTATATCGGAAACAATCATCTTAATTCGTAAAAACAAAGAATTGACAGCAGATATTTTCCAAGATAATGGGACATTGCTATTCCACGAAACAATATTTAAATTATTTAAATTTTTATAATAAACGGATGTTTTTAAAATATCATTTAAAAAATGACATTTTTTTTAAATTATTTGATTTTTTTTAATATTATATTATAAAACTTTAAAATAATAATTTATACATAAGTACAGTCATTCAGTTAAAAAAGTCGGAAATTGATTAATCGCCCAAGCATTCGAGTATACACGCTGAATTCCCACGTTGAACCGATGCGCTTAATCGTTGCCTGAGGAAAGCCGTTGATCGAGGTTCGCAAGTGGCCTTTGACATCATCTTCCCGATCTCTTCAATAAAGCACGAAGTTTCCTTGCCCAAGACACCCAAGGACTCGACCGCGATTGGAACGAAGGTATATATTCTATTGTCGATTTGAATTTTTTATAATAAACAAATAAAAATTATTTTTAAGATAAAGATATTTTCATTCTACAATTTATAGTTAAGTGAACTTTGCTTAATTGATCGTAATATTGAATTACACGGGTGAGCTAAATCTTAATAAATCCTATTAATCAGGATTTGTTGATTATTCGCCTGTGATATAGCGATAAATGATTAAATAAATAAAACCGTCAATATTATTTGCTGAAAATGTCTCTGTAACACTAAATGTATGACTTAATTTTAAATCCGGAAAATGTTTTCCATTTTAGGTTGCTTTTATTTTTGTACAAATAGGTGCTAGAATTGACTTTGATTTTGTGCTAGTTACATTTTTCATTCGGTTTCTTTTCCTGTTCTTCGAGTAATTTTACTCTGGAAATGACTTCATTCACATCCGTTTCCACTACCAATCCCCCAACAATCATTTCCTGGAGAATGTAATCGACTTTTGCAAAATTAAAGGTGATATCAACCTCGCAGACGTTAACGAATATTCCGTTTAGAACTTCCACAAAGCTTTGGATAAAATCCAAAATGGACAATTCGCTCTCATTTTTATCGATACATAACGTAAAATACAGGCTAGCGTAGTGTCGATATACAAGTTTGAGATCTTCCGGCAAGTCTTCGAGCTCTAGGAAATTGCAACTTCTGTTCGAGCGGCGGATAACTGCATTCGTAACAAAGCGAATTACGTTTTGCTGTTCGGAAAATGACATTGGCGAATAAAATACCGAAAAACGAATTTTGCTTTTGGCATTAAATATCAGTAAATAGTGAATCATCTATTGAAAGTAGAAGTCTAGAAAATGTATTTACTTATTTCAACATCCAAATGTTATGTAATCACAAAATAGCAGCTTAGACGGACTTATACTTAGGAGGAGTAATAGCTTCAAATATAAATTAAAAATTTCAATAACTGAGTCTACTTATTTAATATTACAATATTTATTGTAAATTTAATATTTCAATATTATTTTGTTGATTTATTATTAGGAAGAGTGATAGCTTCAAATATAAATTAAAAATTTCAATAATTCAGATTAGATAACTGAGTAAATTTAATATTTAAAAAAATATTAAATTTTTAATATTTAATATTTTAAGAAAATATTAAATTTTTAATATTAAATATTAAATATAAATTTAAGTAATAGTTCAATAATAATTTACTAGTATTGTAAATTAATACATGTATTACTAAATTAATTTACAGATTATTATTAATTATTAATATTAATAATTATTATTTTATTATTAATATTATTATTATTAATTATTATTATTAATTAATTAAATTAATGTATTACTAAATTAATTTTAAATGCGGAGTGTCGGTGTCCCGGCACAGTGCTGATGCCTTAGACTGCAGCACAATAACGTCTCGTCACCATCGACATATTGCGGTCACCGAGATTTCAAGAATGGCTCTCGCTTCCTCGGGATCGCCGGCCAGACTCTAATCGACAGGCTTAGCGCGAGACGATGGCAAACGACTCGATGGTGTAACTGTTATGCCATGGGAAGACGGTCGTATACTCGTTTGGGATTTCACGTGCCCGAACACCCAGACCGCCAGTTATGTCGCATATGCAGTGTCTTCTGCTTGCGCTGTTCAGCTCACACGGATCAGCTCAAACGAACCAAATACAGCAGCTTCGAAAATCGACAGTATTTGTTCGTCGCTATCGCCATCAAAACACTAGGCGCGGTCGGTCCCAGCGCTTCTGCGTTTTTGAGGTATCATGGTTCAAGGTTGGGACGGACAATCGGCGATAAATGCGCATTCAGCTGGCTCATGCAACGAATCAACGCAGCCGTGCAACGAGGGAATGCGGCATCATTTTAGAGTCGGCTATAGATCTCTCCCTATGCAACTACATTTTTTGACGATTTTTATATTTTAAATTAATTGCAAATTTGAACAACATTGGAATTTAACAAAACTATAATTTTATTATGTAATTAGAGTAAATGCTTTACCCTCTTAATTTCAGATAAATTAAATGTGAGTCTATTTATATAAAGCTAGTTTATAAAATTTAAAATATCTTATGTTTTTCTTAAATCCGCTATAGGTGGAAAAGTTGCCATTTCTGACAACGACGTGAAACGATCATAACGATTATACAAAAATATAAGAACTAGAGCATTTCGAACAGATATATTGTTTACTTTAGACATTTAATCACCATTTCCAAATATTCTAACTGACGACGTATTAATCGCAATTAATGAGGAAATGTTAAATGAAATAATTTGACTGACACCAAAAGCATTTTTGGTTGCTTCAACGAGAAGCAGCTTAAAAAAGTTGCTTCTCGTTGTCTAAGAGACATCTGACCTATTCCATCAAATGCAACATCGTTGTAAAAACTGCAATGCTATTTATTTAGCAACACGAGGGCAATGTTACCTTTAAATGTAGGGGAAACTTCGAATCCACTACATATTGAACTAACGAATAGACGCGTCAATATAAAGAGAGGAGGAATACCAACCGATGACACCGTAAGTTATGCATTGTACGGATTTGTATTTGTTGTAGATAGCCTGACGATGCCGTAAATGCGAAACGTTGCAATAATGTTTTGTGATGTTTTGTTTGCTTGATTCTTCTACTATATATATTTAGAGATAATATTTACAATTTAAAAAAGATAAGCGAGGATCGAAACGTAATTGTTTTACTGCTTTTAATATAAATGGAAATATATTTACGATTCCTTAAGTGATAAACTTTTCATGCTTACATGATACTGCAAAATCAATAGTAAAGTAGTCGGTTATATGACAACGTATTAAATAATATATTATATATTATATTAAATATATTATATATAATATATTTATATATTATATATTAAATAATATATTATATAACAATTATGATCATTAACAGTTTCATTTTTAAAATTAATTTTTTAAATATTTAACGTGCTTTGCTAGCAAAATCAGTTGAACTGTTCAAGCAATTTTTCTCTTATTAAACTTTGAATTTGATTTTTGAGCAAATTTGTTCTTCCACAATGCAAACAAAATCGAGATATTTATAAAGAAAATAATCTATTTTGTAGACGGGCAGTATTTACAATAAATTTGAGCAAAATAAAAACAAAAGAACAAGCTTGAATCACAAGATTATCATTGACACTTGACTTGTTTATATTCCGTCTTTAGTTTTCATTACAATATGGATCGAAAATTGGATGACAGTTTTAGAGGACTTCAAGATCTACGTGTCTTAAGGTGGGATACTTTTTCTAAAATAAATAACTAAATATATAGATTTAAGGTTTATGTACCTTGATTTTTCGTTCAATGCGATCAATTTCCTCGCCAACTCGATCAATTACCATTTCACCATGATGGACAAGAAATCGCTCTAATTCTTCTGGTGTTTGGCATAGCTTTAATTCCTATAAATCAATGGTAGATAAAAAACATGTAAATTGTAGTAATAAAATAATCAGAAAAAATGTATTTAACAAAAATAAAGAACTTTTAAGTATAAAAAACTTATTCTTAAATAAATTAGTTTAATGAAATAATTTTTAATTATTAAAAATTATTTATTGAGTATCACGGATAATAATTATATAATAAATATATTATATAATAAATAATAATATCAATTATAATAATCTTATGATAATAAATAATATCTTGTAAACAGATAGATGACGATAAAAAGCAAAAGTCAGATATTAAATTCGCTAAAAATTGTAATTCATGCAGGCGTCCCTTTTTTATTTAAAATTTTTTATTAAAAATTAAAAAGTTGTCATTTCATTAGAAAGCTACAAGTCCAGCACTAATAACCAAGCAATTGCAATTTTATACCTGTAATAATGCATCAACATCCGTCTTGTCGAGATAGGTTCTTGCAATTGCAGCTCCGTCCAGATCAATTTCCGCCTTGAACATGGCACACTGGTTACCCATGTCCGTAGCCTTGACATCAAACAATGCTCTGCAATCAAAATCAAATGCACATAAGCAAAAAACGTTTTTGAACAAACCGAACACATATGTCATTTTCAAGATCACGCTGTATCGCATATAGCTGAGACGGATGAATTGACCTCAATTATAAGCAAATAAAATATTATATTTAAAAAATTAGGAATTTCATAATGCTTTTGAAATGCGAGTTAAATAAAAATACTATTTGAGATTCAATTAATATAATAAATATTAATATAATAAATTAATATAATAAATAATATCTTAATTATGGATTCGCGTGCATCCATTGTAGAATATTTATTGACAATTTTATCATCACAATATTTAGGGATGGAAAAGCGATACGATCTACGAAAGTCAAATAACATAGTTAAGCTTGCTCATTTAGAAAAGCTAAAGCGCAGCTTCTTACTTACAGCATTACTACTCAGAACGTCTGCTCTTTAACTGTTTATTGTGTAATTTTAAGACATTTTACGAATATTATGTGTAATTTTAATTTTCCTACTCGTATATATATTTTCATGCCTTCAAATTTTGTCTATCGTATGAACAAAGATACATGCTCATCTTGTAAAAATAAAGGATTATTTATTGATTGATTAATTGATTATATTAATTAATATAAGAAATTTATTTTCAAATTTAAAAATATAAAAATATAACAAAATAATAACATAATAACACAATATAATTTAATAGAATATATATATATATTATATCATTTAATAATGTTTTATAATATATAATATTTATAATTTATATTTTTGTATTCATATATAGAAATTTGATATATACTGACACATTTCTTGATTACCGCGGTAATACTTAGCCAAATGAACCGCAGTATAAAAAATTATAATTATCAAACTAAATAACGAATTTATAAACTTATGCCCCTATTTACCCCTTCCTTTCTCCCATGTGGCGTTCCTTGGACCAATTAATTTCTCACTTTTCATGGCGACCTCTCCAGCATCACATGTGACTATAACTTTTGCATCATGCAATGTGTCGATGATATTCTCCTTTACTCTCATTATATGTTCATCTTACTGATAATCTTTGTTTGCATCTTAACCATTCAAAGTTAAACATCCTATGGGTTATGCCTTCTTTCTCTGTTTCTCCTTCCTTGGTATTTCTTAATTTGGCAATTATTCCTATTGCTGATTATTTTACTTTATTGGGAGTTAATATCGACAACTGTCTTTCTATCGATTCTTTCGTTCGCAACAAAACTGGCTCGTGCAATGTCCAACTTCGCCGTATTAAGAGCTCGTTTAGCTTTAACTCTTGTCACTTTCTTATTTCCAGTCTATTGTTTCCTAAGATCGACTATTGCATCAGTCTTTCTTTGCTTTCTCCACTAAATCCTCACTTCTTCCTCTCCCGCACCTTATGAATTCAGCCGTGTGTATCCTTCGCCTCGTCGTTTTGATCACATATCCTCCTGTCTATATAAACTCAACTGGCTAATTATGGAAAGCCGCATTCAATTCCGTATCCTTTGTATCACTTTTCGACTCTTTTCCTCAAACTCGCTTTATTATCTGCATATTTCTACACTTACCAAATCCCGCCTCACCTCCATAAATCTTCTTTTATGTTACTCTCTTCTCCATGTTCCGTCATTGTCCTCAAACTGTGGCAACCGATTCCTTTATATTGCCGTTCATCTTATCAGGAATAAACTGCCTTCCGCCATCCGCACAACCACATCATTTCCATCCTAAAAAGAGTCTTCGCTATTTTTTGTCCCTTAGCAATTAATTCTATTATTCTAACTCTTTAAAACTCTCCCACACATCAACATCAACCTATTGACATTGCTCATACTTTTTTTGTTATTTTTCATTTTTTATTTGTTGTAAAAACTTTTAATTTGTAATTTAGTGGACTCGTATTTGGATGTATATCCACATTTGTGCTTTTTCGCATATGACATTTTAATCATTTTAAATTGTATCACGTGGTATTATTATTCTTACTTTGAATGTAAAAGCACGTTTTTAAAACTGAAATTCGAAAATTCACATTTTCTATCATCTTAAGCGTAAATTTGCTGGAGTAGGAATATATTCAATAAAAGTATACGACGAATTAGTTGTAATCACAAATGTTTTTTATGTGTGATCACAGTCAATTTTACGATCTCATTTTCTATATTTATCAACGAGAAAACGATTCCGTATGCAATCAGTCATGTGGCAAACTATTACTAGCGACTGATCCCCCATTTCACCATTTTGGATCGCGTTTCTTTGACTTACAATACGGAATCCTCAATAATTATAGTTTCTAGGACATGTTTTCTAACAAAGAAATGAATTTCCTAAGTTTGGATTATTTTTGATCATAGAAATAATTAATTTTAGAGGTTAATAAAAAATGAAAACGAACATTTATAAAAGAAAAGATAAAATAGATAAAGATATGCATCCAGAACATACCAAGTTATTAAATAACGATAACAAACTAGTTATCAAGTTATCAATTACATTGTCTTCATATGTAAAATCCTATGCGATAAATGTTTAATCAATGTTTTTAATTAAGTTATCGCAATACGAAGTCAACCATATAAGTTATTTGCTACCATCATAAGCCGTATACTTGTAATCTATGTATCAAACTTGTTCCCAATCGAGCAATATGGTTTTCCACCGGGTTTCTGTCCCACAAGTGATGTCTCCACATTAAGAAACGCGTTCAAATCACCTTTATTTGTACCCGGTTTTCGTAGATTTTACCAAGGCATTCGATATGATTTATAGATACTTGCTTCTCCAAAAATAAATTTATATAAATCTATATCAAATATAACTTTGCTAATTGTATAATTTGGTACAAATACGCTCATGTTTCGTTAAAATAAACACAAAAAACATATTATTGCAAATTAGATTAATTAGATTATTTAGATTTTAAATTAAAATCTAATTGTACAATTGTATAATTGTACAATTATACAATATTAATTTCGATAAAAATTAATTTGTTTAATAAAACTGAAATGAAACCGACTATGAAACATTAAGAGCATACAACGATGTTTAAATACGAACGAACTTACCTGTGAGTTAGGGCAAATGAATTTGTCGATATTATAAAGTAAGCTATATATCCGAGCATTCCTCCTATAATAATCGATCCAATGGCGTCCGGTATAGGTGATTCTTTTAAAGAAATCATGAAATTTTATAAATGACATGTAACTCTAAAAATATAATAAATTGATTTGCTTAACACCGTTAAACAAATCAGATCAACTAAGTCTAAATCTAAATCAAAAATAAAAATATATAAAATAAATAATTATAAATAATTAATAATTAATATAAGATTTTATATTAATTATATTTATATAAGATAATAGATAAATGTATAAATGTATAAATTTATAATAATTATTAATTACTATAAATTGAGAACTGTATTATTGCCAACGAATTTACATTTGCACATATTATCTACATTCTCGGTTGTATGACTCAGATTCGAATTTCGAATACTCTGAAACAGTTTTATAAACATTATATAAACCATACTCTGAAACAAACATTACATAAAGACGTAAAATTTAATTAATTTTTCATAGCTGATAGCTAAAATGTCAATGCTCCAGCGTAAGCATTCAATTCTTTGAACAATCATTTATTACTAAAAATTAAAATACAATCAGAAAATAATGTATATAAAATTGGCTTATTTAATTATACCAGCTAAGTGAATCTATGTATTTAATACTATATAAATTAAAAATAATAAGAGAAAAATAAAGAATTATAAATAATAAATAATTATATAAGATTTTATACAATTTTTACCAATACGGACATAAAATTGGAAATCACTGATGAAATTGTTGATCCAACCAACATCACTGAGGTGAATGACGTAAGAAATCAATACGTAGTTTAGTAGGGAATTAGGTGCTCGATCAAATACCCGGCTGATGAGCACATGTGAGTACATCAAGATGTGCTCACATGCGCTTTGACAGGTCTTCACTTATATCTTCATATATGCTAGGGTTACAAGAGATCGAAACAGTTGTGTGTTCGGGATTTGGGAATAATTTGGAATCGGACATTGAGAACTAGAATGACACTGATCGGAGATGTGCTAAAGCTAAGAGGAAACTTTACATTATTAAGAATGTTCTTTCACACCTATCATCTTCAAGTTTTGACGTATTATATAAATATCTAGTACGTCCTTATTTAGAATACAGTATCCAAGCGAATTTTCCAATTTCTCGAGTTTAGGATAACAATTTAGAATGTATTCTACGACGTTGTAGCAAATTATGCACTGAAATTTCCAATCTGAGCAACTCACAACGCCTACTCGCGGTAAATGTTAATAGTGTCCGTTGCAGGTTAATGTACCTAAATATGTTTGCCATGTACTTTATGGTGAAAGAAATTCACGGATACAAAAAAGGAGTTTTTTCAATAAGGCAAATGCACACATACTGTGTGCATTTGATTGTAGTTGCTTTTTGAAAAATGGGAGTGAGAATAAAGATTGCAGGTGATCAGGTAGGAAATTCCAGAGTAGAGGAGCAGCGATATGTAGAAATCGACGGCCGAAGTTGGTTGAGTGAAGATGTACATGTAGCAGAAAAGAAGCACAGGAACGTAGGTGAGTAGAAAGAGAGCTAAATTCACTTAGAGTTGGCAGATAGAGATAAGAAGGTGAATGACAATGGATAAGACGATAAGTTAGACAAAGTAGACGAAAACGAACGCGATGTTCAATACTTAGCCGTCTAAATTTTGATAAATAGGAGGAGATATGATCGAATTTACGAAGTCGAAAAATGATGCACACAGCATTGTTAATGAGGCGCTGAAGAGGTTTAAGAAATGACTTTGAAGAGAGGACGAGAAAGCTAAGACAGTAATCAATACCATGGGAAAAGAAGGAAGGAGATAAGAGATTAACATGAACTAAAATCTAGAGAATTTCTATTGAGACGAATATCACGGAGAAAAATATTTGAAGAACTAGTTTTATCACGAATGAAGGGATTGAGATGCAGATTATTATCAAAGTGAACACCTAGAAATACTAGTTTATCTACAACAGGAATAATTGTGGTTTGATGATACAAAGGAGGATATAAAAAATGGAAAAGGGTGAAATCCATAACACATTAGATTGGTAGGATTAAGATTCTGCGCAAAGTAATTAGATGTTCTGATAGATCACGAAGACAATTCGACGAGGATTTGAAAATTTGGCTTAGGGAATGATGAGACGAGTGAGAATAAAGAAGTATATCTTTAATGTATTGCATTACTCTGAAGCAGAATTTATGTAGTTATAAAAGATAAATCTCAAAGAAGCGTGAACAGAATAGAGCCAAGTACTGAACCTTGAAGTACACCACATGAGAAAAAAGGTAAAGGAGAACATATTGAATTAGAATGGATGGAAAATGAGTGATCGGAGAGATACAAAGCCAACTTAGACGAAGATAAGCCATAATGATAGCGAAGACGTGAAAGAAGAATTTTGTGATCGACAATGTCGAATGCAGATGAAAGATCGAGCGATATTACCACTCTACAAATTCCTTTGTAACGAGAGGAGAGCAGATCAGAAAATACTTTATGACATGATAGTTCGGTGGAATGATTGGATCGGAAAGCAGATTGAAAAGAAGGGTAGAACTGCGATGAAGAGAGATACATGTTGATCTGATCTAAGATAAGGTGTTAAAGAATTTTAGATGAGGTTGGTAGAATTGATATTGGCCGATAAGATGAAGGAAGAGAATGGTCAAGATAGGTCTTTTTATGTAGGGGACGAACAATGGCAGCTTTCCAAAAAAAAACAGGAAATATTCCATTCCGGATCAACGAGTTAAAGAGGCTGATAAGGAAAGGTGTGAAGTCAGTGGACAACAATTTGAGAATTGGAGTAGAGATGGGATCGGTATTAGAGGACTTACAGGTTGACGAAATAAGAAACCAAGATACCTCATCTTCAGATATAGCAAGTAAGTAAAAGAGCTCAGGGATACAAATATACGGGATACAAGAAGTTTATGGAAGGACGATGATCGAATCTATGAGAATTTATTTTTGAAATTAGGTAATCGGTTAATTGAGAAGGATCAAGAATGGAAATGACAGAAGAGCGAGAAAGTAGAGAATTGAGAGTTTTCCATTTAGTTCGAGAGTCACAACACTATGTGATAACAAAATAAAGACGGTGCCTCAGGGACACAAATTTCATCTGATTAATTATGGACATGGGCCAAGTAACATATCCTCTCGATTGTCCAACAGAGCATTACGAGTTTGGAACGGTCTTTCTAGCGATATGGTTGCCCTGCCCGTGGCTAGTTATCGAAGGAATGTTCTTAATTATTGAAGCAGTCCTTGTATTCGTGTATTATGTTAATTTAATGTTCATATCTAGATATATACCGTTTTTATAAAATTATTGAATAAAACGTGTTAGAGTTAAATACACACATATCATCAATGTATCGAAACATATATTTCATATATTTATATTGTTTAGATTTAGTTTTTACACAGTTATGAACAAATTCATATTCTATAAAGCTTAAAAACAAGTCAGCTATAATTGGGCTACTATTACCACCCATTGGAACACCTTTTACTTGTAAGTTTTTTTGTATGTTTCTTGTAAATTCAAATATTTCATCTTTACGATATAAATTATAGTAGTTTTAATCAATGCTAATTTAATGCTCATATCTAGACATATACCTTCTTTATCATCAAGAATAAAGCTTTCTGGATAAATTTGTTCACTAATTGAAAAAAATTATTAGAGTTAAATACACATATATCATCATATTTTCTGTCCAATTTTGGTGCCATCTGGTCTGAATTAATGCTCATGCAAAAATATGTTTATTGTAAATTTAAATGTCATTTTTAATTGATGTTAAAATTGTTTTATGTATTGGGAACATATAATTCATATATTTCTTGATAAAGAAGGTATATTTCATATCTTCAATAATAATCTATAATAATTTAGTTTTAATTGATCAATAAATTTAATCAATAATAATTTATCTTCAATAATATTTTTACTACCATTGAAACACCTTTTATTTGTCTAACTATAGATGTCCCTACCTTTAAATAATTTTGATTTATCAAAATATTTAAGGATTCTATTAATTCAATTTTATCCATATATTTATATTTACTTGATGGTTTAATTTTTGTTAGATAGGCGTTATAATTATTATAACATATATATGTATATCTTTTTCCGAATATAAGATTAATTAATTTTACTAACGCTTCTTTAATATCTACTAAATCTAGATTTGTATAAAGAGTACTAAAATCGTACGTATTTATATTCTAAAAATTTATTCCTTTTGTGTGTTCTAAAAATTCTTTTATAGAATTAATACTGAAATAGTGTTTTATACCTTTATTAATTTTGTTTAACTTGCAATATGTTTTGAAGTGTGTTTTAATTACCTTAAGTGGTTTATTAATATTAAAATAATTAAATTAAATGTTAACTACAGTTTAACATTAACGTTACTGACATTAACGCTCGTTTATTTGATAAACATTGATTTACTCATGAATTAGTACCATATTTTAAACAAAATATTAAGAAAAGCATGTATCACTTTTTCGATTTATCATTCATTTGTCGACTGTTTTGAGATTTACTTAAGTTATATAATTACTTATCACTTCTGTGAGTAATACAACTTGCAAAATAACTTTAATATTGATACAAAAATTCGTTTCTAATTTTATTAAAATCTCTTATTTTTAGCTCATCTGACATCAAGATTCTTCCAGATTTTTAATATGAAAGAATAATTTAATAGAAAATATCATAATGTTGACAGTATAACGTTAACGTTTTATATTAATAGTATAGCATTAATATATATTGACACTGAATAAGTAAATTATTATTTAATATTTGTTCTAATTCAATGAATATTTATACAATAATAGTTTAGATATACTTAAAATCGAATATTATCCATAGTACCTATATATCAGTTAAATGGTACTGATATAATCAGTATGTAGAAAAAAATAAAACAACTATATAAAAATAAAACAAAAGTAATTTAAGATTACATGAGTTAAATGAAAGTTTGTAGATAATTTAATACAATCGTAAAATGGAAGTTTACTGCCATCAATAAATACGTATCATGGCTATGTTTTCATACAATACAACAAACACTTAGTCATAAAAATAGTACCTAGAAAGTGAGAAGCGAGCATTGATACTCCAGCAACCCCGACTCCGCAAACAGCAGCAGCATCTTCTAGCAATACTACATTGATCGCAGGATTGTAACCGAGTTTGACTATCAAAATAATAAATACAGGGTCAACATATAAAGCAGCTACTTACTATATTCAAACAAAGTCATGTTCATTTGCTTTGCGTTTCTCGTATTTTCACGTAAGGCAAAATATAAAGTTCCTTAAAAGTAGAATTCAGTATAACGCAAATTAATACATTGTCAAATAAGTATTAGAATTCAGAATTCTGTAAGAACACCCTGCATTTTACATACAGAAAGTTCAGAATAAATTTTACAGTTTTATCAGAAAATTGAATTTTGATATTCACAATTGACTTTAAAGATATAAAATAGGCAAATAAATAACAATTAGGATAAAGCTAACTGTCGAAGAGGTTTATGTAAAATAATAGTAATTGGCATTTATTAAGTATCACTTCGCACCCGGAACCTGGAACTGATTTTACCATTTTTTGATTTTAAAACTGTATATATTTTTAGGTTCAAATGAGCAGTACTTAAAATGTTCCAGTAGGAATTAACAAATGTCAAATATTTTTGAAATATTATTTTAGTCTCGATACATTGACAACATGTTTTTTCCTTTTTGACGACGATGCCGCTGATTCGTCTTTCTAATTTATTCTTTTTTTCAAGTAATTGTCGTCATTGTCGTTGATTTTGTCAGATATTGTCAGAAATAATTATAATAATATATTGATATTAAAATTTAATATTGAAAATTGATATTTCTGATAATTTTCATAAAATTAAATTATTTTGAAGAATTCAAAGAGAAAAAATGATCGAAAACATTGAACGCTATAAAACAATTTACACGATATAGATTTTTCCTCAGTTTACTTTTTTACTTTACAATCAAGAGCTTCGGATCAAATCATCATTTAATTATGATTTCAGATTTTTTAGAGTAAATCATCAAATCGCTTCGGTTTGTAAAACATCATTTAACGAATACAAAGGCAAAATGCAATTTAGTGAGAGAGAAGAACAAGCGAGAAACCGACGAGATGAGTTGTTAATGATTTAAAAAATCAAAAAAATTAGGCAACTGAACAGTTCCATGATCAGCTGAGTGAAAGAGGGAAGGAAGAATTATCGCAAATAATGTCGGTAAATATTCCAATGTCAGATGACCGTAAAATTCGGAGTGCGGAATGTCTTCGATATGATAGTGATTCAGTGTATAAAGACGACATCTTTTTTTATTACAAAAAAGTCAATTTACCCATGCAAACCACATTTGACCAAATAAATGATTATTGATCACAATCCGATGGCAATGAAAAGGTCAAGTAAAGTATTTACCAGGCCTTTAGAAATCACAATTGTATTCAAAACAAATAAAACTGAACGGTTGATCGACTTAAGTAAACAAAAACAATAAGAGCATTCCTACAATCGACGGCGAATGCGCGTCGCCATACAAGCGTTAGAAAACGCAGTAACCTTGCTCAATCAAAAACGTTTAATTTTGGAAATATCAAATGCTTCGGCAGATTAGTTGTAATAAGTGTTGATGACAGGAACAATACGCTGAATTAGTAACCTGTTATGACACTAAGCCATAACGTTTCAAAACGCTGTAATACTTGGATGGTCTATATAAACTAGCTAGTCGTTGAAAAATTGCACGAAACATTTCTGCAAACTGGTTCGTGATGATATTCGTACACTAGTTTGCAGACACATGTTTAGGATTGAAGCACATAGCAGTATAACATCCTTACATTTCACAAATTAAATATCCTAATCTGGAAATCTATTTCGAAAAGTGTAAGACAGGTAAGGAGTCTACAAATTCATTTGAAAGTTTCGTGCAATTTTTCAACGACTAGCTGGATTCGTCATAGACCATTTAAGTATTACATCATGCTGAAACGTTAGTGCTGTGCCTGCGCACTGATGATCCACTGAGTACTATTGCCCGTGCAGAATGGTGTTAGTGGTTATATCGTATGTCAACTTGTTCGTGATAATATTCGTAAACTAGTTTTCATACACATGTTTAGGATTAAATCATAGAGCAGTATAACATCCTTATATTTCACAGGTTAATGATCTGACCCGGAACATTATTTTGGATCGAGTATTCATTAAGTGATCGTACGGATAGAAGGGGATGTTTTAAATGCCACAGAGAGCGTGCGTTTTGCTGTAAACATATTACAGAAGCAAAATACTTCTCATCCACTCACGTAAATCTAAAATATAATATAAATAGCAGACATCATGTTTCAGCAAATGTGTTGTCTATCTTGCTACATGTACACATTTCAAAAGTCTATATGTAGAGGAGACAGGATTAAGCTTAAATAGACGTTTAAATAATAGACGACGTGAAATTAAACATAAATTAACAACAAGGGATGCTGTTGTCAATCATTTTGTTAATTTTAATAAAAAAGAAAGTGGTGATTTTGATGAACACATGGTAGTAGTAGAAAATTTAGATGAAAAAATACAAAGGAAACTAAGAGAGCAATGTTGGATAGGTCAACTAATGAGTGATAGAGGTAACGGTATAAATGTGGAGCATCATTTCGTATGGCGCGACAAGAGAACACCCGAGTGATTCTAGAAATATATTCACCCACATATTATTTTCTTTTTGCTTTTGACATTGTTTTCTGCTTTTAACAATCTTAGCTTGTATTTTAGATAGAAAAAGCTTAAATAAACAAAACGTTCCAAATATCTTTGACTTTGTGCAGGTAAAGAACATCCATTCGTATTGGTTATATATTTTATCAATTAAGAACTTCAATGAAAATCCCGGCAGCTGCATTTTAGTCTCGTCTTTTGAGCCTCTAAATGTTGATGATACAGCTATATTTATCATTATATGCTTGTAATCATTTTCTATGATATGACGTACCAATGTATCATTATTCATTTCTATTTGCGTTGATATCTGCCTATCTGATATTTACCCTTTTAATAAGAGATCGGCCTAATTCACCAACGTATTAACGATTAGATTAGGCAACTTTGACTAAGAATGAGTCAATTATGAGTGATGATTCATTTGGATTTAATTATAAACATATTTTTAATTTAGACTAAAAGTAAATTTGGATTTGAGCACTTAATTTAGATTAAAAGGTCTTCGGCCCGAAACGTTAAAAAAATCCTTTATGTATTCATGGTATTTATTCAAACTAATATTAATCTGCATCCAATATAGATGTATTATATATATTGATCTATCAATATATGTAATGATATGTGTGATATTATATGTGTGATAATTTGAAATCACATTGTGTGATCAAGCAAAATTAATTATATATAATTAGTATTAAATATAAGAAAAATGCTTTGAATGCATTTTGAAATATGAGTATGAGAGATTTAAGGTTTCAGATACTGAGGAATTTTTTGTTGCACTAGATGATTAGCCTTATCGGTTAGGCGTATACACCCGATTGAAATAATAAGGTTAGAATATGAACGTGCAAATGCGGTTCAAAAGAAATTACGGCGGTACGCATCTTTCTGTTGAGTCCAGGTGTACCATTGCACAGCAGTAGCGGTTAAAACAATACCAATATGACAGCTTAAAAAAGATTAAATAAAAAAGATTAATCTTTTCTCATAAAAAGATTAAATTAAAATTATTACATATAAATATATAAAATTATTATATATATTTATATCTGATACAAATTTTAAAATTAAAACCAAAATATTGCTAAAATTATAAAGTTATAAAAAATAGTTTCATATTTAAGATATCGAAAAAGTTTAGAAAATATAAAATTAAATTAAAATTATTACGATACAAATTTTGTAATTGAAACTGGAATTTTGCTAAAATTATTAATTTAAATAACTTTCATATTTGATCATAATAAAATTAAATTATAATATATTTACATACCGCTTTCCGATAGCATCGACAACGACAGTAAGCAAATACCCTAAAATAAACGGAGACATGAATAATTATGAGCAAATAGATCTTACAGTTGAAAGGTATGTCGGTGATACGGAGCTTAACAGTGACGTGACGCCATGATACCAGGTGAGTCCGGTTCCAAAGCAGAATATACCAACTCCACTTATTAAACTAGTAATGTAAGTCATATTATTGAATCCGTACCTAATAAGTTGTTCATTATATTAAATAGAAGGTATCACAAACATTTACGGGTGATCAGGATCAGGTTTGTCTAATGATTTGTATTGGCCGTACGCCAAGATAATTTGATTTATCATATCAGCAATTGAATGAATCATTTCAGAAAAAATACTGGCAGATCCAGTCATTGCAAAAGCAATTGCTTTTATAATTACATTAATACCGTTACTCGAATAGAAATTCTGTACAGATATTAAAATACTGAGTCAACTTACATAGTGGCAGCTATGATAACAACTCGAGAAAATCGTTTTTGAACCTAAACGAGGTCAAATCAGAAATTAATTATAAACAAAGGTTAATTATCTGTCGGGAATTTCATGGGTATGATTTTCCAAATCACAAATCAAAGATGCTATTTCAAGTTAGAAATAAAAAGTTCTTTTTAGCTTAAAATGATGAAATAAGATTATTTTAAAATGCATTATGATATTTTGATATTCGATTTCAAGAAAGTTTCAAGTACTTTTTTAAGTCTTTGTTAAAAATATATAACAAAGTTATTAACATTTTCAGATATCGTCAGATATAATAACATATATATAACATCGTCAGATAAAATATAAAACTGAATACAAAATTAGAAAATAATTTGTTAACCCACAATTTAAAGAAATTTGACATTCCATTGAATTCGCGTCGATGGTTTGAGATTTCGAATTTATATTTATTTCGATTTAAAATGCAATTTTATAATAAATAAAATCTAGTTATCCAAAATATTTTATTATGCTGATAAAATTAAACTAATTTTACTTGTTTAGATTATGACAATTTTAGTAATTGAAATAAAGTTAAAATCTTTATGTTACGGTTATAATCTTTATATTTCAGCTTATGTCTGGTGATTTTGTTTAAAGTCGTTCTTAAGCATCAGTCACGTATAGTATTTTTAAATATATTGATAGAAATCAATGTAAAATTCTATTGTTACAAATTTTTGATCACTACTGCGATAATTAGGAACATATGTTACTGATGATGTTCCTGATAATGATCGCAGTGGTTATCGAAAATTTGTAACAATCGAATTTTACATTGACTTCTCACGATTTGCTTAATTTTTAAAAACAAATGGAGCCTGCTTATACAATAAAAATTCAATCAAATTCGAAATTATTTTATTCTTGACACTAATAATTTTCACCCATAATGTTTAGCACAAACTGAATGGTTCGAGATTCATTCACAGTACAATTTTAAAGTGGTCTGTGTCAGTGATATCAAAGCAATTAAAAACTCATCACGTGACTCATTATTAATTCTAAAAAGTGTTTTAATGTTGAATTAATTAAGATTAATGAAATAATAAAATTTATTTATTAAAAATGATTTATTAAAAATAAATTTAATGTTGAATGTATTAAAATTAATAAAAATTTAATAAAATTTAACAACATATTACTCAAATACAATGAAAATTATATCAAAAAATTCGTTAACTTTAATGCCATTTTTAGAACGAATTGATCTGTTCGATAGATTTTTAAGCCTGCACACAAAAAATGTTTTTAAGAATAGTTCAATCGTTTTTATTAAGCTGAGAACACAATTTTAATTTGGTATGTGTCAATAATTTTAGTGCAATTAAAAACAAGTTACATAAATGATATTCTGTTTTGATAATTACTATCTAAATAGTAAATTGGAAGATATAAGAATAATATTTTGTTACTACAAAATACCATTGAAACTTAAAATTATTGAAAGAGATACTCTATATTAAGTTCATGAAATTGACTGTATCAAATTGACTTGAAATCATATCGAAGTACATGACTCATTTCCCTCTACCAGCAAAACTGAATGTAGACTAAACAATAGACGTTAAAGAAACGGTCAACACAACAGAATGTTATTGTAAAACATTTACACAATGTCATTGTGTAAATTGTATAAATTCAGAAGTAAACATAGACGCCTTTAACTACACATGAATAACTGGTAATTTAAATTGAACCGAGACATGGCGAATTGTAAAAACACGTTAGATATGACAGCCATGTACTGCCGGAATGAAGTGTATAAACATAAAGTTTATTTTTGGTGAAGAAATTGATAATTTTAAAATAATTATCTTCTTTAATATTATCATTTGATTTTTAAAAATGTAAATGTTACAAGCGATTACAGCATTCTCAAAATCTAATTTGAATGTGATAATATGATATTGATAATATATTCTTAAAGTCGCAAAGTTATGTGACATAAAAATTCGACGTTTTTCTTATTTCCAAGATAAAATTATACCGGCACAGATTGGTGATGTGGAATCGAATCAATAAATGCTTGTTTCTTTTGATAATCACGAAGGGCTTTTTTCAATTTCACGAAATCTAGAAAATTAGCAAAATGAGAAATGCTTTAAAATAAGAACAGACATTTAAATTTAGATATAAAAACATCAATAAATGCCATAAATTTATCCTTCAGCATAAGTGATAATACCTGGTAAACAATAAATCAATTTCATAATAATATTTATAATTTCATTAACTGATTAATAAATAAATTAACGAAATTAATTAATTTCATCTATCAATTTCATGATTCATTTACACAGCATTCATTTTGTAAAAAATGTATTTTCTGCTTTCTACAAAATTCTTTTGGATACGACTATCTATCATATTTTATAAACATCGTAAATATTAACAAAACGATCTATTTATACGATTTTAACATTATAATATTGCGGTATGCATTGGCATTTATTTCCAACATTTCAGAAGAATGATCACTATATGTTAGCAAGCAGCATATATTTTATATTAAGTTTTAATATAATAAAATTATATTGGGTGATAATCGTTCTTGACTTTAAATACCAAAAGATTACAAAAACCTAAAGATATCAAGTTAAACCTTTCATTATAATATGTTGGAAAAATATGTAAAGCCATATTTTAAAGGGTTAAAGTATTTTCCAAATAAGTAAAAATTTTAATAAACAGCGAGCAAAATGCAAGTTAATTTAATTTAAATTAAAAATTAATTTAATTAAAATTAATTAAATTATTATAAATTTATTATCATAAATTATTATTATATTATTTGTATATTACTAAGTATTTTGCAAATAAATAATTACAAACAATTTGTAAATACAACAGCGAGCAAATTGCAAATTAGTTTCAATTAATTTTGCATTCATAACTGTTTTTAAAATGTAGCGTTTATTAGTGAAGAAAACGGCATACTACTTGAATTTAAATTAAAAATTAATCATAAATTCATATGATTATTTCCAATCATATGAATTAGTTCCAATTTATAGCACATACTATTTACAAATATAATACATTGTTAACGCCATATAAAATATTGTGAAAAATATTAAAATGACATCAAAAGTTAAATAATGAAATAATAAAATGTATAATTTTAATCAAAATTTAAATTATTTCTAATAAAAAGAATCGCTTGTTTCAAAAATATGATTGTCCCTTTAAATTGCCTCTTAAATAATTACCTCTTTATATTTTGCAAAATATAAAAGAAAAACAAAATTTCGGTTCTTCTAAAGAGTTTCGCAAAGTTGTCAATTGCAACTGCAAAAATCGCTTAAATTCTTAAAAATAATAATTCACGTGTAATTAATTTTTTATACAATTTAAGATCAATTGATCAAAACAAATCAATCGGTAAATTTTGGCAATATGCGTTAAAAGCGGCACCCGGTTACACGCGACACATTACATGACAGTTTTGCAAAGGATGAATTTGATTTTTGTAGACGAGTTACTACTTTATAGAGTGTCTAAAACATAAAGAGAAAACATTTGACGTTCTGTATTTTTTTTAAATCAGGCGCATGACCCGAAGCAAGTTTTTCTTGCCTCATTAATAATAAATAGTAGAAAACTTTAAGTGTCACAGGGGTTATTAACTAAACTGCACAGTCTTTATAAAATAAATTTTTAAGGTTTATACCGGGATTATGTCAAAATTTCCGATTTATATGTTAACAGCATGATAACTACTAATAGTGTAATTGTGATCGCATTGTAATGTAAAATTATATTCGAGATATTGCGTTATTGTCGAGTAATCGAATGTATTTCAAAATTTTGTTTTATTGTACATTCAACGTGAAATAGAATGTAAATTGTAAAAAACCTTAATATAATGTAAATTAAAGAGCTATTTAATCTAATTCAAAAGTAATCTAATGAATAAATTAAAGGGTAACTTAAAAAGCTATTGAGTAAATTAAATAGTAAATGAAAGAATAAATAAAATTAACTCTTTCATTAATTTACTAATGAATAAATTAAATCTTTCAATTTTATTAATGATTATAATTTCACTCTATGTGAAATAGAATGTAAATTAAAAAGCTATTTTACAATTGCTTGGCATATAGGAAACACATAGAGTTGAACGGTATCATTTATTGTTTAAAAGGTTCTACAATAGTGATTGCATATAGAATTACATTACACCGCAATCAGCAATTACATAATTAGAAAAGCATGCATCCACATATAAAAGCATGTAAAAGCATGCATGCACAAATCTTGATAGAAATTGTTACATTTTATTTTAGAAAAAACTGTGCGCTTTTGTAAAGAACTTGTAAAACTTCAAATTCTTTACCGTTCACCTTTAAGCAAAATACGTGTTTCGAGAAAGTAAAAAACGTGTTTTGAAAAATGGCCATATTTCCAAAAATATAAAATAAATATTTTTCTGTTTTTAATGTTTTAAAATTATTTAGTAACTGATAAGTTGATTTTACTACAAAAAAAGTTAAAAATGATTGTTCGATTTAAGAAATGAGATTAATTGAAAAGTACCTTGATTTTCACTAAAATAGCCACTACGTTTTCTACGGGCAAACTTATCTTGTAGATTCTGTAATGACCCCCAAATTTCCAAAGCCTTTGCTTCAACATCTGCACGAAGAAATACTTTAATTGGATTTGATTCTTGTTGGTATGGACTCCTTCTAGTATATACTTTAAGACCCTCTAAATCTCTAAAAAAAATTATCAGATATATACGATAAGTTTTAATACAATGAATTTTATGTTAAGATTTAATTTAAACATATAATTTAATTCGAATTCTCTTTCTAAAACATGGTTTCACTGTTTTTTAATGAGAAAAATAAATTTTATTAAATTCTCATACAATGAAAAACGTAGTGAGCTTAAATAACTATAAGAGAGCTTTAATCGAAATGACTTAATTAAAAGCATCTATTCGATTTGATTTAGTAACAAGAAATAGGAAGAAAAATAAAAACAATCAAATTCTAATTTTTTAATTAGGATGTCA
Organism: Pomphorhynchus laevis; assembly: GCA_012934845.2. Lineage (NCBI taxonomy): Eukaryota > Metazoa > Acanthocephala > Palaeacanthocephala > Echinorhynchida > Pomphorhynchidae > Pomphorhynchus > Pomphorhynchus laevis. The sequence continues at coordinate 62,032 of WNNJ02003285.1, read as the reverse complement.
TAATCTTTGGTAAGGTTGTTTTCACATTTAGAATAAAGGGCTTTTGGAAATAACAACCCATTTTTATATAAAGTTTGCATAACAAATTAATGTTGAAAATATAATTTCTTTCTTCTTTAAAAATTTATAAATTTGCAAGAACGAATAAAGTGAGTAAAAACGTTTAGTTCTAAATAGATAACTATATTTTTATAGATCCTAATCTATATTATTTCCTATCGTCACGAAATTTAAAACGGTTACTAAAACACTTTTGCAATAAATAACAGCAGGAATTATATACTATAAGAGATAACTGATATCCTTCATAAGAGATAGCCGGAGCTATCTCTTAGGTAGCAGATGATAGCATGATCTGATGAAATAAAATGATCTTTTAGAATAAAACCGTTTTATTCACTTGCGTTAATAGAAATTTATAACATATTAATGTATAGTTAGAATTTTTTTAATTTATTCTATCATATGGCATAATGATCATTCTGCCATATGGTAGATGTACAAGTCTTTAAAAGACGCAAATAAAACGATTTAATGAAATAGAAAATAATAAAAGCAAACTAAAATTAAATAAACGTCGTAACAATTGTTAAATATAGATTGATATCCATATAGATATGTCTATAATATAATAAATATTATTAAGATACATATTATTAATAAATATTATTAATATTTAATAAATAATTTATTAAAAATATAATTTATTTATTTATTAATAATTTTATTAATATTTATTATATAAATAAATATTATTTTTATGAAGATAAGATCTTGAGACAATCTGTTTATAATTTGTTTAATTTTTATAATTTGTCTAAACACAAAAATTACTTTAAATATTATGAGCTCAAAAAACATGCATGAAAGAATGCACTAAAGATGAATAAAATCGTTTTTCAATTTAGAAATGATATGTTGACTAGTAGAAATACTTTAAATATAAAAAAGGAAAAATATATTTTAATCGAGAAACTTAAGTTACTATTATAAAGTTACTTAACCTTTGCCACAAAATGTTATGTACCTAACGATCTTTAAAATCAGATATTGTGACTTGTTATTTTTAAATTGCCTTTCTTCCTGTAGTGTTGATGTATGCAACCGTAAACAAAATAACCAATTGCCCCAATATTACTTTTTCTTATTATTCAGCCTTTGTCCCGATTCGAGGCGGGGTCGGATATTCGAGATGTTACCCTCCATTTCGCCTTATCTTTAGCCTAGTCTAGGTGAAGTCCATGTGCTATCATATCTGTATGAAGGCCGTTTAGCAATCGTAGCTTAAGTCGAACTCTCGGACGTTTGCCTCTGATCTCGTACTTTAAGGCGATCTTCGCAAGGGAGTAATTTTTACTTCGCAACACGTGGCCGTACCACCGGATTCTGGCCTCTTGCAGTTTGCTCACGATTGGGGGGACACCGTATTCTTGGAGGATATCCATATATCTTACGTGGTCAATCGCGCTATTTCGCTTATCCATCGCAGCATTTTTAGGCCAATACTATGTGTTGTACATGACCACAGGGCAGATGATTGAGCAGTAGATCTTTGATTTCATATGGTCTTTAATTCGACGGTCACATAAAACGCCTGTCGCCGTTCGCCATTTCGGTCACGCTGAGTTTATTCGTCCCGTGATTTCATGAGTCAGATCGCCACTTGCCGAAAGTATGGCTCCGAGGTACTTGAACCTGTTCGTACGTCTCAAATGGTCAAATCTTACTAAATCTGTTATATTTAAGTTAGAGCTTAAGTTCCTTGGTAGAAAGATTACACAGCTGAAATAATTCTTTACAAAAACGAATGTGCACCTGTAAGCGCTCAACGAACAAATAATTAAAGCACTGTTCAAATAAAATTAATTCAAATTTAATTAAATTACTGGCACAATTGATATTGATCGTTACCAGAGAGTGCAAAAGACTACCTTTTCTCAACTTATACATTGAAAAGTTATTTAACAAACAATTTTGTTAAAGTTATTTGCAAGAATAGTTTTTCGTTCAAACGAAAAACTATTTTTTATATTTTAATAACTGCATTTAAAGTCACATCCATCACATAGTGAAAAATAATAGAAATTGCAAATATTTATCAAACATTTATCATTATTAATATTTTATCAAAACACGATATAAAGCACTACGCATTCTCTTAAATACATTTTTCGGCTGTTTATTAAATATGGCAAAGTTACGATAATTTTAAATCAATTAAAAAGTTAGTGAATGTCCGAATACGATAGGTGAATCCGTGACAAAGTCATAGTTTTTACATTTAAAAGTTGATGGTTCAATATACGTGAGTAAAATCCAACAGTAATGAACAGTGTACTTACTCCGGATTAAGAATGTACTCATATAAAGCTCGAATTGGTGTGACATAATTGTTAGCGGTATAATCAACGTCGTAATTGATTCTTTTTCGTGGTATAACTATAACAAATATAAAATCAGCTTTATCGTAATTTATTTTAAAGTTCAAATACATTCTTTTTATAACTCTTCTAAATTAATACGAAGATTAACAATCTCGTATAAGAAACAATCGAGGAATGATGAGGGACATTTAATTACATTCGAGTTAATTTGCTCCCAATGAAATCCAACGATTATATACACAAGTTAAAAAAGTTTTAAACTCATAGAAGAATTATTTAGAAGAAACCTAAATGTTTCGATTTTCACTCTCTTCAGCAATTTATATATGGAATCTGTTACAATCGATTACGAATCGCTGCTTTCCAATAGATATACCGATAATTATTAAACTACACTCCACTGGAATCCTATATATCACTTGCATCACTTAAGATTTGTACCGCGTGGCTCGATCGCTTAGTTGTAGTTTGGCTGTAAAATTCACTGAAATCTGAAAGGCAATGTCTTACAAGAATAAGACATGATTTTCTCATGTTTCGGCTAATAGGCCTTTTCAATTGTAGTCAGTTTATATTCGAAAATTTAAATTATATTATAAACATAAAAATATATAATATTATATAAATATATATTATATAATTATATTATTAAAAATTATATTATAATTATTAATAATTATGATATTAATAATTATATAATAATTTATATTATTTAAATTTATATTATATTCGGAAATTTGCATTAAGAAATTTATATAAAAAATAATTTTAATTTTATTTAAAATTTATTGAATTAATCGTATTGAATCTATCACTAAGAAGTATAAATAAATATATCATATCACATATTTTGAAATATAAATAAATTCAAAAATAATAAATATTAATTTAAAAGGAATTTTATAACTCAATGTTTTAGGATTACTATTAACAATAGTCATAAAAAATAATACTTGATATAATACTGTTTTACAACAAACTGTTTATATTCACAGGCACACTGCATAGTTTTTGGTTCTCAACCCAAAATAGCAGTAGGGTCAAATAAATGCCAATGATAAATTTCCTTTGATGTAATTTTGATTATCTAGGGTAATGTCTTAGACCATCAAGAGAAAACGCTATGTTATCAGTTTTCAGTCACTATTCAACAGCAATTTCTTGACAAGAAAAACAAATAATATACAAGATTTTTGATGTCAACCCCTGATCCGGGTTTTGGTTAATTCTTGGAGGCAGTGCACAAACCAAACTACTCCAAACATCGCGAACCTGGGTGACAGAACAAAATTCTCTTTCAGATAGTCTAAGGTGGTCTTCGGCCAGTTTTGAGATTTGATCTCTCAACCGGTATCGAGGTCTACCTCGAGGTTTATTTCCATACAGTTCGGCCTGGAAAACCCTTCGAGGAAGGCGATAACTAGACATCCTCATGACGTGTTCTAGCCACCTCAGCTGACTTTTTTCGATGTGGAGAAGCAGCGACCTTACTCCGAGTCTATCCCGGATGAATTCCTAACCTTATCTCAAAGGTTAAGAACGGCCACACCGCGAAGGAACCTCATTTCGGTCGCCTGTATTCGAGATATTATCCTTTCGGTCATAACACAAAGCTCATAACCATAAGTTAAGATAGAAACGAAGAGTGCGTGGTAAACCGAAAGCTTCGCCCTAAGACTCAACTCCCGCTTCACCACAACATAACGGTATGGAGGACGCATTGCTGCGTTAGCTGCACAAATCCTCTTATCGATATTCTTGATGTTCCTCCCGTCCCTCGAGAACAATATCTCAAGATACTTAAAATTTTTCACATTAGGAAGAACATTTTCCCCAACCACAATTTACATTGGCACATGAATCCGAGACGAACACGTAGAGACAGTCTTGGAGGTGCTAACCAAGTACTAACCAAGGCTACTATTCGTCAACCGAAAATAGGGTTAAAGCCAAATATTCACACCGAGTTTATTATTAATTAGCCATTTACACACATTTTCGACCAAAGAGTTTAAATTTTACTTCGAAAGTGTATTTTAATAAAGATCAATGGTAAAGCTAAACTTTACTGTCGGTGATAGAGCAAATGCAAAACACATTACAAAACTTAATCAATATAATTAATATTTTTAACTTAATATAATTAATGTAGCATAATGTTTATATTTAAAGATCTCAAATATAATCTAAATCTTAAAGTTTTAATCTCATTGTACTAATAATAATTGAAATATGTGAGTTTATAACATGAACAAATGCAGAATTATTGGATCTGGATCAAAGAAAAGAGGAAATTATTTTTGATATTTCGCTAACTACTGTTAGCATCTTCAGAAAATAACAAAATTGATTTTAATTTTCTGAAGATGCTAACAGAGGTTAGCGAAATATCAATAAAAAATTTCCTCTTTTCTTTGATCCAGCTTTAATAATTCTTTATCAATAAGGGATCATTGTCAACTATTTAAAAATGAAAACATTTATTAATAAATACGTCTTAAAAATCTCAAAATGCGTATATGTAATTAGTATTTAAAAGAAAGCGTAAAATCAATTGCATCATAAAACACCTTTGATGATTGTAGGTTTGTTTGTGTTCTTCAAATTAATGGTATCGCTGCAACAATTAGTAAAATTAAAACAAGCACACCAAGTTAGATTCATATTTTACTTCGATTTCGTAGCAGAACAACGGCTAACCATAACTGTCGGTCTGAGAAAATAGTGAGAGGCAATTGATTGATATACTAAAGACAAATGAATTTTAGCTGGAAGAAGCAAAGCAAATATCAAACTTTTCGATCTCTTCTGAAAGCATCGCTGTAAAACTACTGACATACAAAATAAAACAATGAACCACAGCCAGATCAATTTTATCTGCAAAAGGGAATTAACTTTGTTTACAAAACGACTTTTATAAAGTTACAAACGGATATGCCAAATCTTGAAACAAATAATTTAAATAAAATACAAATATAATACAAGTATGCATTATTTATATATAAATCCAACACGTGATGTTTTTTTATCCGCTTAACATGCATCAGCTCAGTTTGACCAATGCTTGCCTGTTTACAATCCTTGCACTGTAATTAAAAACTACATCATATTTACTGAAATTTGGTTAATTCTTACACAGTATAATTAATGGTAAATCTAGAAAACCGCTCTAAATCATTGACACCTACCCAGTATAAGTCAGAATAATTTATTATTTTGGATTTTAATAATTCAATATTTACTAAATCATTTAAGGAAGTTTGTATGGAGATCAAATTAATTAGCGTAAATATATAGTAAAGCTTTGGTGGCAGCTAATCCATTCTAGCATCGTTACATTACAGAACAATATCAGTATTCGTTCATTTTGTTCTACGCATCCGCCCAACAAATAATGTACCGTGATCCACACATTTATTACAGTACTTTAGATTAAAAGTCTCAATTTTATTATTTAAATGATTTTTAAATAATTTCATGAATATAAATAAATTATTTAATTTAAATTATGTCTTTATCATCAAATCAATAATGTTTTAAAACATTATTTCCAATAAATCTAATATTTCTTATATTTAACTACAGATGATGTCTAGAGACATGTTTCACTTATTAATATAAATTGAATGAAACCTGTAAATCAAATTTTAAAAATTATTGATTACCTTGTATTATTTTACTTTATAGCATCTAACACTGCCAATTATATTAAATATATATAATATAAGACAGGGAAAAGTTTACAATAAATTAAATTATAATTATATTTTATTAATTTATAGGAGCGAATAAATTAATTTTATTCCCGAAAATTCATACAATATATCGGTATCGTCTGCTATAATCTTAAGGAACATTACAAACTGCTTATTTAAAATTACAAAATGATTAATAAAAAAAGTTTATAATTATTTTCTTGCAGATGATATAAGTTATCAGAGTATTGTGTGTGAATTTTTAGAATAAAACTAATTTCTTAGTTCTTATAAATTACTAAAACTAAATAAATAAATATTTTCAATATAATTTTAGATTGAAAATATCTAAAATTGGATAAGATCAAACATAATTAGATAAGAGGAAACTAATTAGATACATAATAGCAGAAATCACGTTCTTGAAATCTAATTTTAGATTAAAATCGGATTTATAATTGATCACTAAATTAGTTTCTTTACTAATAAAAAAAAGCTTATTATATAAAAAATTCGAAATTAGATAGTTATTTGAGTCAGGACGGCACGGATTGGTATGCAGAACTTCGAGAGGCAGATACCCAGACATGCGAAAACAAATTCAGTGATAAGCAGAGTTCTCAACACCGTCAACGCCCCAAACATTTTAGAGCCATCCAACGTATGCAGATCGGACTGTCGACGTCCTGATGGAGTAACCATTTTCCTATGGCGTCAAGGGAACAATGCGGCTTTCGTCCAGGTCGTGGGACTACGGATCAGATCTTTACTCTCTCAACTATCCTTGAGCAGTCTTGGGAGGTCGCTCAACCGGCCTACGTGTGTTTTGTAGATTTGGAGAGAAGGAGTTCGACCGAGTTCCGCGAGAGAGGTTGTGGGAGGTACTAAGGGATTATGGAGTACCACACTATCTTCGGGTAGCTGTGGCTTCTTTGTATGGACAAAGTATAACGTTGTATTCGTGTTAGGTAGGAAGTCTGAATCATTTCTAGTAGGCGTTGGGCTTCGTCAGGGTTGTCCTTTGTCTCCACTTTTGTTCCTTGTTTACATGGACAAAATTTCGAGACGGGCTGCTCTGACGGATGTCCGTCTTCAGTTCGGTTCCATTAGGATACCATCTCTGCTTTTTGCAGATGACATTGTTTTGTTGGCTTCTTGTCCTAAGGATTTACAATGCTTACTAGATCGATTCACGATGGAATGCCAAGCGGCATGGATGTTGGTTAGTACCTCCAAGACTGTCTCCATGTGTTCGACCCGGATTCAGATGCCAATGCCAATTCGAGTTGGGGAAAATTAAATCCTAATGTTAAAGATCTCAAGTATCTCGAGGTATTGTTCTCGAGGGACGGGAGGAACATCAAGAAGATCGATAAGCGGATTTGAGCAGCTAACGCAGCAATGCGTTCTTTGTACAGGTCTGTCGTGGTGAAGCGGGATTTGAGTATTCGGGAGAAGCTTTCGGTTTACCACGCAATCTTCGTTCTTATCTTAACCTATGGTCATGAGCTTTGGGTTATGACCGATAGGATAAGATATCAGATACATGCGACCAAAATGAGGTTTTTTCGCTGTGTGGCCGGTCTTAGCGTTGGAAATAAGATTAAGAATGCGGTCATCCATGATGGACTCGGAGTAAAGTCGCTGCTTATCAACATCGAAGAATAGAACACGATCTTAGGATGTCTAGTGATCGCCTTCCTCGGAGAATTTTCCAGGTCGGACTCTCTGGAAAGTGACCTCCAGGTAGACCTCGATACCGGTGAAGAGATCAAATCTCGAAACTGGCCGAAGACCGCATTGGGGTATCTAAAGAGAACTCTGGTCTGTCACCCAGGATCGTGATGTTTGGAGTAGTTTGGTTCGTGCACTGCCTCCACGACCCGACACCCGGACCAGTGGTAGACAAGAAAAATATATATATTTGTTGTTTCTTGTCAAGAAATGTTTGTTGTTGTGAAGGGAAATGTTTGATGTAGGACACCAGCCTGCGTTGACACCCTAACAGCCAGCAATGCTATGGAATGTAGTCAGAGGTGCGCTCAAACCAGTTTCATATGCCGAAGAACGGAAACTGCTGAAATATGCCGACTTGACGATGCCCCACATATTTTGCCTTTTTTAGAGTGGATACTTATGGATCACTGGGCTCTTCGGCTTTGGTTCTTGTTAAAGAGATATGAAAACGATTAAGAAAGTTACCGGGGATTCACGTGCTACTTCATATCTCCTCCAAAACGTAAGCATTGCCATCCAACTCGGAAATGCTGTCAGCAATCTGGCGACGGCTCCAAAGGGCAAGAACGTGGTAGGCTGGTGGATAGTTAACCACCAAGATGATGATGTACAAGAACTTTGCTTCGGACATTGCTTTTTACAGTTAGGATGTAAAAATTAAAAAATTGAATAATTGTTGATATAGACATAAATAATAAAATATATTTTAATTAATAATAATTAATTACTGCTAATTTGTGAACATTTGATGTTTCTCATGCAGAATTCAAGCATGTGATGTCACTCACCACAAAAGTTAAATTTGTCAGTAAAGCGAAATAATGAAAAATAAACACGAAAAATTAAACAGAAACAATTTCATTGTAATTCAATTTCAGATTAAAATTAGACTTATTGTTGAACATTGAATTGATTATTTTATTACAAAGTTTCTTGTATAATTTCGATGACAATATCGATGTGCCTTTAATATCAGTAGGTGATTGAGGAAAGCTAGCACACTAGATATTATACAGCTATGATAACTATATATATTCTTAATTCCTTTAGTTCAGTGTGTGCGATATATAACTACTTACAACATTGCAAATTACTATTTATTACATTTTTCTTTATTGCAAGGTATTTTATAACTTTTATAAAAATATAAATAATAAACGTTTAATGTAATAATTAATCATTAATATAATAATGATAATAACATTTATATTATGTAATTAGAAAGCAAAAAATATTTCGAAAATAGCAAAAATAAAATACAAAATGTTTTTATAAAGTAAACTATATATTTATTTATATTAATAAATAGTAAAAACTATTTTTTATAACTACAATATAGCTTTAAAACAAAGTTGCTTCCTTAGGGTTCGACAAAAAACGTTTGTATATATTTTAATTTCTGTTTATTCTTTGTCTATTATCTCGAGAATAATTACAGCTTAGAAAATGCTCATTTCAAATTGCATATTTGTGATTTCAAATATTACTTAAATTGTTATCTTAAATATTTTATGTTATACAGTAAAATATAATATTATATAATTTAATAAATAATTTTAATAATGGCATATTTAGTTGTTGGTAAGAATTTAGAAAAAATAATTACAGGAAAATAGCACATTATGTCAGATAATGATTTGATATTTTTATTATTATTATTAATTTACACCAGAGTGAGCAAAAGCTCATTACAAGGTGATTCACAATACTCACAAAGTTAAAACAAAAAGAAAATGAAAAAATGTCATGAAATTGTAGTTACAAAGTTCTTCAATTGTCGTTTGAATGCAGTTTTTGATGCACATGTTACTATATGAGCAAGTAGATTGTTCCATACAGTGCGAACCCTATCTGGTAAACCTCTGCATACATCTCTGATGTGCCGTTTCGCGATGATGTGAAGGCCATGACCTCTGAGTGTTGATTCCTTGCGGATGGGGAAGATATCTGTCAAAGGATGATCACGACGGTTTACGGCTGCCCATGCCGTCATCAAGTCTGATATTAAAAGAGACTTTTCTATATGTAACGCCTAGCAAGTGAATTCTACTTTCAAATGGTAAGCATCTTATCGAGGGAACCAAATGCGTTGCTTTGCGTTGCACCTTTTCAATATTCGTATGCTCAGTTTTTGATTGAGGATGCATGGCTTGCGATGCATATAACACGTGACTCAGAATCGACGATTCGTAAAGTGGTTTAAATGACGGAATGTCGAGTCTGCGAATAGTTCTGCGTAGCATAGCAAGAATTTGTACGCACTTAGTTTTAACTGCAGCGGAGTTGATATCTGTTTTTAGGTCATCTGTTATTATTACACATAAGTCCTTGTAATAGTTGACCACGTTTATTTGCCTTCCGCTTACTTCGTAGTTTGCAATATGTCGCCTGCGTCCAATGTGCATATGAGCACATTTTTCTGGGTTTATAGTCAGATTCATTGCACCTGCCCAATGCTGCAGGTTCGATATGTCCAATTGTAGGATGTGCATGTCGTTGTAGTTTTTGATGGCCCGCCAAATTTTAATATCATCTGCATATAGAATACAGTTAGAAGCTATAAGTGGTATTACGCTATTGATGTATATATTAAAGAGCGTTGGGCTCAGGACTGAACCTTGTGGAACGCCAGAGTGTAGTTGAATGTTAGATGAAAACGAGTCTCCTATTTTAGCCGTAAATGAGCGACTGTATAAGAAATCAAAAATCCAATGGAGGATGCAAGTGTGCACTTCAATGTCATATAATTTACCGATCAGGATTGAATGGTCTACTCGATCAAACGCTCGCGATAAATCAAAAACGACAATGTCAACGTCGTATCCGGCATCTATCGAAGAGGCCCAGCTGTGTCTCGCGGTGAGTAAGTTTGTCGTAGTGGATCGTAGTTTACGGAAACCATGTTGTTGATTATTCATGATTCCCTTCCTGTTGAGGAGTGTCTCCAAGTCAGCAAGCACTATTCGATCCAAGAGTTTGCAAGATATGCATGTAAGGCTGATTGGATGATAGTTCGATAAACGTGATTTATTTCCTTTCTTATAGATCGGGCACACTATTGTGGTTATCCAGTCATCAAGCAAGGTCGATGTATATAACGAGGCAACAAACAGTGGTAGCGAGTTCACGTAGGGCAATTGACGGTATGCCGTCTGGCCCAGAGGAATTAGTTCTTGGTAGTCTTCTTAGTTCCGAGAATACATTATTCAGTTGAACGATTTTTAGGCATTCGTCTAGATTAGCTGAGGCATTATTCCTTTCGAAACGTCCGAACGTTACCTTCTTACTGATTGATGACGGGTTCGCCATTGCAAATTCGTTTGCAAATAAATCAGCAATCGATTTTTGGTCGCATACCAAGTTGCCCGCATCGTCCAATACGCATTGTAGTTGAGCGTGTCTTGATTTGCTCAGCTTGGTTACAAATGAATAGAATCGCTTTAGGTCAGATCGATTTTTGGAACATAGATTATTCTGGAATGTTCGTCGCTCATTGCGTTTAATTGACGTCGCGAAGTTTCGAGCTTTTCTGTAAGCCTCGAAAGTGCCGTGCCCATTTCTGTATTTGTGAAATGCCGAGTTGCGTTTTTTGATTGCCTGTCTTACAGAGTGTACGAGTCACTGAGTTGCTTGCCTTGGTTTCGTTTTTACGCTCATAGTAGGTGAAAATAAGTCAATCAGGTGACGGAGCACGTCTCGAAAATCGTTCCATGCCTTGTTTACGCCTACGGAGAATGGATCAAGCCACTGATGATGTGACAAAAGTGCGGCAATAGTGGTGTAGTCAGTTTTGTATACGTTGATTCTGGAAACAGGAGGCACAAGATCCTTGACGATGTTTGGAAATGTCAGTTCTATAATTAGCACGAGATGATCACTGGATCCTAAGGGAGGCCTAAAGTGTATGTGTTTGACGTCATTGATGTTTTTTGAGAGGCACAAGTCCAGAAGTGATGTGGACTCGTTTCTTATTCTCGTGAATTCGTGGACATGTTGCATTAGGTCATGGTCTATGAAATATTCCAAAAGTAATTTTGACTCAATGTCACAGTTTTCCGTTTGTGAATAATCATTCCAACTTACATGAGGCATATTGAAGTCACCGCAGATTAACAGCCCCTTCCTATGCAAGTGACGGTTGATCGAATTCATAATGTCGATAGTTGGTGATCTGGGAGAGCGATAGAACAAACCAACAGTAATATGCGATTCTATGTTGGATTTAACTTTGATCCAGATGAGTTCGTTACCGGTTGAGTTATCAACAGTTGATTCAAGAATTTTACTGTATAGGGCATCAGAAACAAATATAGCCACACCTCCACCACGTGAAGTTCTGTCTGCTCTGTGAACACTGTACCCAGGTATTGCGATTTCAGTATCACTGATCGACGATGAGAGCCATGTTTCAGTAAGTGCCAAGATATCAAAATTCTCATCCTGTGTTAGATAATACAGTTCGTCGAGTTTATTCGGTAAGCTCAGAACATTATAAAACATTACACGAAAATTACAAAGTCATTATTGGACATCGGCGCCATCGGAGAGTGAACTTTGATATTTGCCCGGTTGAGGTTGTCAAAAGTACTATTTAATGGCGTAACTGTTTCTGTGGGGGTAGCGGCGCACATAGTACGTCTGTGATCTACTGCGACACAAAGCTTCTGGACGTCCCCAGAGGTTACGAGTTGATTGCGAAGAGCGAAGTTTGGCCGCCAGTTCATACGCTTGTGTCGCACTACTTGAAAATTCTGAATTGATAGGTTAACTTCTCCATTTTGTCTCCTCTCTCTATTAGTTCTAGTTTAGCGAGTTTTAGTCGAACTCGTTCGTCTAGATCTTGAAGAATATTCAGTCTAGTATCACGAAGTTTATACCGTTGTGAGAATACATTATCTCTCATTGTTTTGTTCTGAAATACTATTTTTAGAAGCCTTGGTCTCCCATCTTGTTGACGCTTACCCAAGCGAATCAAATTAACAATACGTATAGAATTAAATTCGTCTACGTTCTTTGATGACATTATCATAGAGAGGACCGTACTTATCATATCCATGTCCTCTTTCAGTCGATAATGATTATTCAAACTGCAAGGTTTCCTGAGACTAGCTACTAGCAAACAGCGGGCACGATATTCCTCTGTATGTGTAGTAGATCTATTATGGTTTGAATGGTTATTGCTCGGAGTATTCGATGGTGTCAACGGAACATGATTGAGAACTTCCTGTGTTGCTTTTAAAAAAGTGTGATCGTGATTGTTACTTTGAGATTCGCTTTGTCGGGACATTAAAGAATTTTCTCTTTGGCATTTAGTTGAACTATTATCAGGTCTCTCCTCCGATGATTTATCATTCACAGATGCCGTTGGTTTCTGTTCCACACGCGGGCCGAACTGGGTATTATATGTGTACACGGCGATTTGGGAGCTAGAAGCTGCTCTGTAGAAACATTGAGGAAATGTAGGTCCTCTGGATTTCGTGTGGTTGGCTTAGAAATGGAATGTTGAGTAGATACATTAGTTATAACAATTTGTGGCTCCGTCACTGTCTCGGTAGATTTATCATAAATTTGACAAAATCCATCTTGCTGCGATACAATTTGCGGCTCCTTCACTGTCTCAGTAGATTTAGCAGAAATTTGAGAAATTCCATCATGCTGCGATGCCATTTCCAATTGCTCTAAGCGTTATATTAACAAGTTGATTTGTTTCGCCGCACAGAATCCGCAGTAGAACGGTGGCCCGCCACAAGTTTCCTGACCCAAAGCACAATTATGTGTTACTAATGTCCGAATTTAACAACCGCTAGTGGAGCATTCCACTTGTATGTTCTCGAGCTTGCCGGTTTTATCGGTATCAGCAGAGATTGCTCGCTTGGATTTTGGTAGATTTTTCTTCTTGGCTCCCCTAAACTGTAGACTTCAATAGTTTACAATTTTTAAAACTGCGCTCCTTGTCAACAAAAATGCTCTTTGTATATAAAATAGGTTTAGGTTATTCTTCTGTTGTACTTTAGGTTCTTCTTCTGTTGTTCTTCGCACTGTTAAATCGTTGATTACGCGCTGTTAAATCGTTGTAATTGTATGTGATGTCGTATTGTATGTTATTTGATTGTAAGAATGTGTGTATAAGCTGTAAATATTTTTTGAAGTCAAAATATATTTTATATTTCCTATTTTGTTATTATTAGTCTTGCAAAATAATTATAAACTAATTAATTATTAATAATTCATTTGAATCACAAATGAATTATGTATACATAATTCATTTGATATGGATAATACCAAATTTGATTTCATATAAAAATGGTATATCAAATATGTAGTAATACGTGGAGTTTTATTAGTTTGGCCTGATCGCACAAGGTAATTTCGCAGCGGAATTTAGCAACGTTATCATTGCTTCAATACTTCCAACTCTATACACTTGACTCACAGCAAGCCAGATTTTAGCCTGATATATTGATCCGCTACTGACGTGCAATGGTACACCAGGACGTATCAAAAGGTGGTCTACGTCAAACCGACTATTCTAACCATCTAGTGCATCTAGAAATTCCTCAATATATGAAACCTTCAATGTAATGAATTCATTGAACTGCATTTTCAGAGATTCCTTCAATCGCCGCCTAAGGTCTATCATCAAGACTATTTTAAATTTATTTAATTTAATTAGTCTAAATAACTAGGCAAGGAAGATAAAAAATGTCACAATATTATTCCAAACGTTTGAACTTACATATTAGGGATGAAACAAATAAGTAAATAAGTAAATTACAAACGACAATTTTCCGGAAAAACAATGAAAAATCATCACTTCTAAATAAAGCAGCTCGCGTAAACGAAAAACGAAACGTTCACTTTTATAAAGTATACGAAGAATATGTAGTACAAACGAGCTGCTTTGAGTTTGATGCACAGCGTCTAGACATGATATTGATGGTCGGGGGATATACTAACAGACAAGTCTACTCCCAATCACTAAAAAATGACAAAGTCGATAGATTACGCACACTTAAGTCTCGGAAAGTTTCAGACAATAAATGTAAATGTTTTTCTACTTGCTTTTAGAAATGTAATTTAAATCTGTTTAATCTAAAATGTATTGTAAATTTTTCGCAAACACTGACGAAGATTAAAGACGAAAACAAACTTGTGGATTTTTTTCTCTTCCTTGCCTTATTATTAAGACTAAATAAATACGAATTCCTATATGAAATAGAAAAACTTCTAAGTCGCTGTAATAACAAATAGACGAGAATTTAAGGATTCCGTGTAAGCAATTAAGTAGCTAGTTTAATTAATATGGACTCTTTAGATATCCCCTAAAGAGATCTTATTATTTTTGACATATTTTATTGCCTATATGAGCCAGCTGTGTGAGTTATAGACCATTATGCTAAAGCTGAAAATTATAAAAAATTATAAAAATTAATATAATAAATAAACTATAAAAAAATTTACATATAATAATATTAATTATTAATAGATATATAATAATCGATTATTATATACAGATTGTATATATAACTTATCATAATTTAGTATAATTTAATAAATATATTATATTTTATTATAATAAATATAAAATATATTATATTTTATAAACGAACATATATAACATATATGTTCGTTTATTCCGTCCGTGGTTCCTTTAACAATAAAATACTAATTTAAGCTTATATATCGATTTATAGAAATCGTAATATATATAGCGATTTTTCGCAATAACAATATATATATAATAGTGCACAGATGTGCTGAGTAAAGAACGGTCCAGGATTTCTTACGAAATACGGCATTTTTACAAAATGGTGTTACTTGTTAGACTGGACTTTGATTCACGACTTTCAGTCACCATGTCACTTCTAGACGACCAATGAGTACCCGGCAACACTCATCAGTTGAATGAAGTACTCACGGGCCTGTGCGTATCATTGCACTCGGTAAAGAACACTACCTTCAGTCATATATTTTACTTATTCTTATAAGAGTAAGTATATAAGTAAATAAGTAATAATTTCCTTTACTTATTTCTAGCACTAATCTATAGTTTCTTGGATCTTACTATAAGCCGAAAATAGTCGTTACATTTTAGCATCATAGTTCCTTATCCTTATTATAGTTCGAAACTGTTTCGGTCCACATTCGGTTGGCCGACGATTGTTATTTAATTTAATTACTGCTTGCAAAATCACAAATGCAGATTAGTCTCATCAACATTTAATTTAAATTTATGGATTAATAATTTTAACAGTATTATTGTCCTATATGATATTAAAAGTCTTTTGATTGATTATACACGTTTAATCAAAATGTTTAAAGATACAATCTCATTCTAGGAGATCGTATTTTTCGTTTTATGCTATTTATTTAAACTGAAATTAGCTTAAACTTAATCAAGCACAAATTTTAATAAAATTTAAGAGAGAGAGAAAAATTTAAATTTTATAGCATATAATTCAAGTTTGTTAATAATATTATTCAGTTAGTATTCAAACATGTTGATTTGGTGTATTTTGATCAACGATATGCAGAATATGCAAGATATTAAATTTTTAAATAAAAATTATTTTACATAAAACATGATTTTATTAAATTAATTAAAATAGTAAATATGATAAAATTTAACTTAATAAAGTGAATAAGAAGTTTCATAGAAGTTTGATAAAGTAAAATATCATGTGCAATATTTATTTTTATTATAATATTGATAACACTAATCGGCATTTAGTAAAAGCAAAATATAGGCCAGCAGCAATGCGCTACGTTACAGCATTGGAAAACCTCATCATCTCCTTAGCCAATACATTTATTTCACGTTTGTGTTTTCTCTTTTAGCTTACTATTGACTCACCTGTTGCTTTCAGAGATCCACTTAATACAAGATATTTTTCTAATATTTTATAAATTGAAAAAAATGCTTCAGATTTAAAATGAAATCTTAAATTAATATGTAACCATATAATCCTGAAATATAGCGTTCTGCCGGATAAATGCTATGATTATCGTGGGTATAAAGAAAGGGTAACGCGATGAAATGTGCATCGCCGTCTTTACAGGTAATGTTCACCTAAAACAAATCGTAATACATGTGATGTATAAATTATCCTTTAGCTAGTTACATAAGTTATTCATAAAGTTATGTTTTTAACATCCAATATAGACAGGATAAATCTATTTTTTTGATTATTTCAAATACAGATTAATTATGTTTATTTAAGCTGACATAAGAAATAAGCCTTCTGACACTTATTTCAAAAGGCGCTATATATGGTTTACCGATTAAACTGCGATATACACGTTAGTTTACCATAGTCTTCATCTATCCATCTTTAAAATGAAAGATTTTTTTCTCAGTTAAGATTTATTCGGAATTTAATCGTTTAATCAACAATGTTGAAATAGCATTTAAAATGAATTTACATCCCATACAAAATATATTTGAATATCGCAAGAAATATGTCGATCATTACAAATAATTAAACCATACACAATAGCATATGTATATTATTCATTATATTGTTATATTTTATAAATAAAAGAGTTTAGAGTAAAACATTGAGCATATTTGTTCTTCAAAAACATAAAAGAAACTGATCTGATGAAATTTTAATTGTTAATAGGAAAATTAAAGCAAAATAGCAAAATAGCATATACAAATTGTTTCGATTAATTTTTAAATACAATCGCTTTATCAGTCTGTACATGTAACTTCACGTATGTAAAGTTACAGATGTAACTTTACATATGATAATCAAAAATTAACTTCTTCACAAAATTCAACTGAATTGACGCGTGATATAATTGTTTCCTTTGCAATTATGATTTCCAATGCGCGATCGTAATGATATTTCAGTAAGGATCCTTGTGATATCCATTTGCACAAGAGATACATTGAAGAACAAATTCCTTCACATATGGAACTTAAAATCGATCTGAAAAATTTTGACAATAAATTTTTATAATATTTTATATATTCAATAATATTTTTATGCAATTAAAAATAATCTTTCAGAACAATAAAATATGGTTGTGGTGAAAGAAAGATTGAATAATCCGGTTGCAATAATCCAGACGCGGAAGAACAACGAAAAACACTGCTAGATGCTGCTAAATGACTTAAAAAAATTAACGCGGATCGGTATCACTCTCGTTTTGATATATTAATAATTTCTTATTCGTATTTAAATTAAATTCTACATTCTATCCAGAATGTGATCATGTGCTATTCATCAATACAATAAATATAAAGGCAAAATATGATGATTTTAAAATAATTATTATACAATTATTATATTTAATATTAATTTTAAATTTAAAATTATAAAGTAATAACTAATACGAGCAACATCCTGTTTACTATTACAAAAGCTTGTATAATATTTATATATTGCAAATAATATATGTTTTTATGTAAACAATATAAAATTAATTCTTAAACAAGATTAATTTTATGGATTTAATTAATTTTCGATCATTTTAAATGGTCAAATATACTACCGCGTGTCTACATGCTAGCTTGAATCATAATCATGTTACATATGTAACATTATATGTATTATATGATTATATAATTCTAGCAGAGAGATATGATTCTAGCATTATATGATTCTAGCAGAGAGATATATTTTTAGCATAATCGAAGTTATCAATGACTTGAGTAGCAACATTCAATTTGGCTGTGATTTCAGCCAAATTGAAGATTAGAAGAGATATCATATGGACAAGATCATTTCATATAAGACAGATAGTTTAGGATCGAATATATGCCATCATCGCCTATAATAGCATATTCAATAACATATCAAATAAGTACATTTAGGACGTACACTATCCGATATATGCGATTTAAACAATAAATAAAAACATTTTACCACATGTAAATTGTTTTTTAAACAATTTACATGTGAATTTGTTTTTATTTATTTAAACTATTTATGTCAAACATAACGAATCATAGGCAAAACTACTTTAGTAATAAGTCATCCTCCATATAAATCAGGAAAGTAAATTTATCTAACAATATATATATACTTATTCAACAGGCAGTTACATTTAAATAATTTTGACTTACAAAATCATTAAAATCTTGCTATTACCAACGAAAAAAACTTATTAACCGTTACTTACAATCCAATTTTGCCTTCTTTTACAAAATCATTTAACTTGCTCGTTATAATATCAAAATTGCGAGTGACAGTTTCAGCAAATTCAAGCAAACCCGTATCCGAATTCAAGGTATCATTATTTGCAAATTTCGATTGTGTCGAAAAGTAAAGATGTAAGGAATATCCCGAATTCATCCAACCTTCAACTGGCCCATTCAATTGAACGTATATCGCGATAAGTTCGAGCAACTGAACCAGCTCTGCCCTGTCATCTGCAAACACGCCGTTATATGAAAATCTCCTAAAGAAAAGTAAAATAATATAAACCTTTTTCGAACGATTCAGGTAAGATCTTTTCGAATATCATAACCAAGGCTGCATGCGGATCATTAGCCTGGATTTTATGATCACAGCAGAGAAACCAATTTTTTTGATATTGAGCTTTTATACTTTTGGCTTTATGAATAATAGCAGGATTCCAATGCAGCTCATGAGTCAACCAAGTTTCGATGCTACATAAATCATGGTCAGCACATACATTTCTATTCAAGATATCTTCACACATGAAAGATCGACTAAAAATTGAAACAAATAAAGAAGATAAGAAAATAGTAAAACTTCAACGAAAGAGCATTATATTACGATAAACGTAACAAAAATAAACAAGTGAAAAATTAAATACATGAGTAACGTGAATGATTGAAAAATACGTAGCAAACATAATTTATTAATTAAAAATTATTTTAAATTGATTTTCCTTGTTAGCAAGAGTACAAATTAGCAATTTTTACTGAATATTTAAATGGAAAATGAAAAACGCTGATCGTAAAAGAAACTTTCTATTAATAGTTAGAGTTGGCCGGCTAAATGGCTGGGCGACAATAAAATGATGAAGAGGCAATTTAAATTATTTAATATCTCAGTTTGCATTAATTACCTTCTACGTAGAAGAATTAGCACAACAAAATAACTATTGCAATTTGTTGAATCACTATTGCAATTTGTTAATTCGAATTTGATGCTTTACCGCAATTTGCGTTTAGATCGCAAGAACAAAATGATTACAAATACACCTTAAATGAATGAACATTTAATTAAAAAAATGATAGTAAAATGACATTATTATGACGTCATTTAATTTATTTAAATAAATTACGTCATTTTTACAAAAACGACGTAACTGATTGCTCGTGACATTGTTGAATGCGAAATAGAGCAGAAACATTGAAGGAAGATGATACGATTGATTGCAAAATTTGCAGACGCAAATGCTACGAAATTAAATACAAAAGTTAAAGGGTCGAATTAAAAGTAGCGAAACTGTGACAAAGTTATCTAAGAATAAAAATGTACGAATTTTAATGACAACATCCAAAATCTTAACTGCAAATGTAAGATTGTTTAACTAATTTGAGTTTTTGAGAGTTTAAAAATTAGAATTAAATTATTCAATACTTTGTCGACAGATTTAAGAATGAAATCGTAAAAGAAGAAATTGATATAAAAATATTGATAATAAAAATATTAATTTTCAGAATTAATCTAATTTTTACTGTGAATACGAAAAATGTAAATTACATTTTCGGATCATTAATATGGCTAAGAACGAAGCAAGCCCAGTCCCACATTCCAACTCCCTCTAGTTGCCTTGCGAATTCTATGCATACTTTATCATATATCGAGGAACTAATTCGTTTTATAGCCAGGCTATCAACTGCTTGTAGCATATACCAGCTAAAAGCATTGAAAATTCGTTACTTTAAAAAGTAAATAAAATTGCCACCTTAAAGAGTAGTCATCAGTTTGTATAAACTTTGAAATTTGCAATATATCACAAATATCAGATGTAGCCGGATCAACATAAAATTTTAGGATATTCCAGGACAAATCTTCTTCCGCCACACAAAGATTCGATTTAACGAGATTATCTAGAAGTACAATGGCATTTGCGCATGTGGCATCAGCAAGACAGCAATAGCTAAATTAGAAAAATTTCAATTTATAGTAAATTCAGTTCATTTTTGACGGAAACATTGATTAATATCAAATGGTGCATTTTGTATATTTCATTGTTGACAAAATAAAACATGTCGATAGTTACTAAAAATGAAACAAAAATGTCTAAAAATGTAAAATTCTATACGAATAATTGGAATTATATCATTTTTAAAATTCTCGAATATAAATATTTAAACATATTTAAATATTCTTTTAAATATTTAAAAGCGATAAAAGAGAGAATGAAAAAGAAGAAAAAAATAATAAATAATTATAACTTGAGTAATTATAACAAGCTAAATAGACTTTTATAATTTACAAAACCCTTACAGTTGCCAATTAACTTGTCATAAAAAGTTAATGAACATCGATATTTTTCAAGAATGTCTTGGAAATAATTGCATTTTTAGTGAATTGAGCTTTTTTAGTAATAAAAAAGCTTATGAGTTCAGAGAAATGAAATTTCGGACTACAAATCGAAACTATATCGACATTTAATGATTATTTTTGTTTGTAATTTTTAAATACCTACTTACTTGGCTACAATTATTTTTGGAATTGTACAAAATAAAAACTACTAAATGTTATCATCGTTGTAGACGATTGCTATAAGCAATATACATATAAAGATTTGTAGATATTTTAAACGCCAGTGCGTAGAAAAATCACTTTATATTATTTTTTAAAAATAAAAAACTCGAACTTTACTTTAGAAAATAATTTGAGAGTCAAATGACAAAAAATGTCAAAAATAAAAATAAAATATTTTATTAAATATAAATCAAATAATTTATATTTTAGTACATAATAATTTATAATATAAAACATCAATATAAATTTAAATATGAAATATAAATTTCAAAACCAGTAAAATAAAAATACTTTTTTAAAAGTAAATATAATATATTTTATATATCGGTATATTATATATATATCGGTTGTTTAAATATATTGCTGCTTATAAAACATTCAATAATTTAAAACTTAACAAAATTATATCTTCCAAAGTATTAAAAAATATAAATTGATAACTTTATAACAAAAATCTTGACTTTAATTTGCCAGTTGTTACTAGTTGAAATCAGCACCCAAACCTTCACGTAGTGCAATCTGGCAAAACAATATGTTTAGAAAAATAAAAATGTAAAATTGTAGAGAAAATTGAACTGTAACATTTTCAGCTGTTTTTTATTTGTTCATTAAGCTTCTCGAAAAGCGACATCGCACGAACACATTATATACATCGCATGATGGTGTTTAGACAAAGATTCAAATATATGTTTTAATTTCTCGATTGACTTTTTGATTAATTGAACGATAAAATTATCAATGGATAAAAGCATTAATTGATAAAAGCATAAATTGTAAAATCCTGAATTGATATTGAGTATTTATAAAATAAAAGTAAATTAATGAAATCAAGTGTTCATAGCATCGTTATACTTACTATTAAACATAATAAATGATAAAATATGTAGTGCATTTACTGCATAATTATCAGCGTTTAATTAGTGCAGGCATTGAACTCAAAAAGCATTGAATGTATCAAGTTTGATAAAAATAAAAAATTCAAATTAATACGACCAAATCTTATATCAGTTTAAATCGAGTAAAAATTTTTAAATAGCAATCCTATTTTATCATACAAGTTCACAATTTAAAAGTGACTGGTGTTATTTCTTCAAAAACTCAGAAGCCAAGTTACATTTCTTCACAAGGAACATTATCAACGATTTAACAAACTACGAATATTGTTTTCAGAACAGATTGATACCTGATTTGGGATCAGTCCAGGGTTTCTCATAGTCAACCCCACTCCACAACGAGCAATGAAATATTTATCCTAAAATAATACCTTGAATTTTCTTTTATTATTTAGCAGATTATTATTAATCCGCTCATGGATAAATTTATCTGCTTAAAAACAAAATTAATCAGTAATATGTTTTCCTAATATGGAAAGCATATTTACTAATTGCATCATTTTATTTCAATTTGCCTATTTATGAATATTTATAAATAAATGCATTTCCTGTAGATTCGGAAATATCATTTGAAGGTAAAAGTTAACTTTCGTCTTAATCGAACTTATCTTGATTTGAATATTTAACTTGAAGGCGATTTGATTTAACTTGAAGGCGATTCGATCGAGGAATATTTGCTAGCATCAGAATGCATGTAGATGTTATTGAGACATTATAGTGGGATCTATATAACATAGATTTATATAACATCTATTTTGCGAAGAGGTACTGATGAAATAATCGGGTGATAAAACAACTGCGAGATATCTGGATATTGGAGATGAATACCTATATATTTCATCATAACAGATGCCTATATATTTCATCATAACAGATACCTGAAGTAAATTTTATTGTTTGATCACAATAATGTGGTAGTTTGACAGCACAAAAATCTGATTATTAAACTAAAAAATTTGTGTGAGTTTTGAAGTAACATCTAGCTGATGAAAATAAAATAACTTTACCCTAATATAATTAGCAGATTTTCGCGCCAACTCTTGTCAACAATTAATGACACAGATGTCGAATCAGAGAGTTCAATAAATAGTTCACCAGACAGAAGAAGATAGATTTTGAGCAATATTTTCTCGATGAATTGATCAGCCTGCAGAAAAATCAAAATAGTTATTTCCTAAAACACGTTACATACTTCTCTATCGCACCAATGAATTAATTGATTTTTTAAAGCGTTTTGAACATTTGCCATACCAGGAGGAACAGAAATCAACTGTGCTAATCTAAAATTATTTGAAGACATGGCCTTTTGAACTGCATATTTTCTGTCTAGATTGCACAAATGGTGTAATATTTGTGAGTAAATACATTTTTCATGAACAATCTAAATAGACAAAAATAGCGTTTTAATTTATGTAATTATAACAAAGTCCTCTAAGTAGAAAGTTGTACTTATCTAAGTAAAAAAGTGCAGATGATATCATTCTAGCAAGTGGCCTTTGTCAGATTACTTACTGAAATCTGAAAGTTTCATATTTGCATATTGGTAATTTTCATTTTTAAAAAATTGGATGATTCTCGAAAAATGATTATTAATGTCTTATAGCTATGTTTTGGTAATTACGAGAAAACTCATGAGCACGGTTTTATCATTAAAAAAAGTTAAGGCATCTACACAGATTGTCTACATAGCCAAACTTATCTTAGCAGTAAAAGATCCCTTAAAAGATCCCGTAAATCTCACTTGACTTCAGTGCTTACATGTCGAAATATTTATACCAGTAAAATATACTGGTATAACACCAGAAATACTTTTTATACCAGAAATATGATGCAGCATTTTCGTTAATGCTAAGATCAGTTATCCCAGTAAAAAAGACATCGTATAGACAAAATTTTAATGAATAATTTCAATCTCTTTATAAAATATTGAATTTTATCAACTAATAGCATCATCAAAAATACAACTCAATTACACATTATCTTCCTCTACTTGGAAGATAAAAATCTATTTGGAAGATTCAAAAAATCCATTATTTTCAGCGAATGAGATGCTGTCACAAACAAATACTTGTTGGTTTTCTATATCTGACTTCAATTTGAGCAATTCCTCTTTCATACTTCTAATATTGTTTGCTGCGAAAAGGAACAGAATGTGTAAAAGTTGTTAATATCGGCATTATTAATAATGTATGTTGTATGTTCTTGTAAGCATTGAACGAATGACGATTGAACGAAAACTATTAAATTTTAAGACAAAAATTTCTAGACTAAATTGTTTTCTCTTCAATTTTACTTAAGTTTATGGTTCCGACAAGTTTAATACAAACAATCGTGAGTAGATTCAATTTTACTTTTGTTTATGCTACTCACGGTCGTGAGTAGATTCAATTTTACTTTTGTTTATGCTACTCACGACCGTTTTTATGAAACATGTCGGAACCATAAACATAACTTTTTTGATAAAAAAAGTTATATATAATATAATATTATATAACTTTTTTACATAACTTTTTTGATATATAATATTATACTTGTGAGAATTTATAATAATTTGTTGACGATTTGACTGAATTGACTAATTACGGTAAATTTGCTAATTGAATTAAATCTAATATATTGTAATGTATTACAATATATTAGTCCTACTTCTGTAAGTCAATTTATTATGTTAGATTAGGAAATTAATCGAGATAATCAAACTACAACAGAGGAAATACATCATTATCAAGAATTTGGCCCCAATGCTAGGTTGGGTTGATGAATAAGTGGCCCAACCTGAGCACAGATCAGCTTCTTTTGATGACCTGTATAATTATAAACATATAACTTTTGATAACATCATAACTTTTAAGACTTTATAATTTGTTGACGATTTTACTGAATTGAATTTTACAATATCTGAATTTTCTAATATTTGAAAATTATTAGATAATTATTAATTTATATATCTTTTAATAAAAATATCTCTAAAAAATATTTTTTATAATAAATAGATAATTATTAATTAATAATTAATTCATATCTAAATATCAAATATAAATTATTAGATATTAGAAAATTCTAATCGCTTAGCCAAGGACAACGGACTGCGTCAAAACCAAATATCGGACTATTTGAATTAGTAATGTAATTTGAAAAACATTCGGTGTTATTTTAAATAAAAAATTACGTTTAAAAGAATGTACGAACAACATTTAAGATCAGATGTTTGAAAAAGTGATTTGAACAAATAAATTATTTATTTATAATTAATTTATATAGAAATTATCTAATATAAATTATTAAATATTAGAAAATGCTAAACTGAATTTTCTAATATCTGGTGCATTATCTACCAATCAGTTCATAAAAATACTAGGTTATAAAATTTCTTTTAAATTTTTAGATATCTATTTTTTAATTTATTAAGTAGTTTCTTAAAGATATAAGTTAAGAAATTTGAGATTAAATCGATTAAGTAAACATCTGTTAAAAATATCAAGTTCTAAAATATTCGAATTATAGAAAATATAACGATCAAAATATTTATTTTAATCTTAATCAAAATACGTAGATTCAGTTAACTGATCTAGTATTTGGATAAGTTTTAAATAACAATTTATTATTGAAAAAGTTAAAAGCTAATAAATGCTAACTACCTTTTAATGTATTTTTAAATGCTTTTTATATTACATGAATATAAATTATAAAACGTTAATAATTTTTTTACTTCGAAAATTACAGCATAATTCGGATTATGTGGTATTTACGTTGGAAGTTGACTACGTATATTTTAATGTTAGATACGGGTAACAAGTAGAAAGTCAATGGGTTCAAAAACATGGATAAACGTCATATCCTTTTACCTGTTCATGTATTTCATACAGGTGAACTGTATAAAATATTACTACTGTATTCCTATTATGGAATACGGTAGTAAACTTGTATTCTTGCGTGTGGTAGGTGTTTTGAATCAGAGCAAACGTACAATTGAAGTGTCAGAAATTGTAGGGAATTATCCATGCACTAGTAATAACGGGATAAGGACTAGAAACACAAATTGGTGGATTAAGATATGAAGTCCTTGTTATTTTGGTCAGTTATGCAATGTCAGTTATGTCAGTGAACACTTTTTGTTGTATCTAGAATTGTTTTTATAATTTAATGTGGATTTATGAAGTAAAGGTATTTTTTGACACATCATCATTGGATAAGAATGCCATATTATTGAGAGAAAATATTAATAATATAATAATATATTATTAGATAAGAGTCTGCGATTAAACAGCCCACAATCGTTAATGATTAATTATCATATAATATATTTAATAATTTATTATAATTAATAATTGAATAATAAAATGATGATAAAAATTAATGATAATAAACATTCCAGCGACTCAAATCGTACCAAGAGCGAAATATAAATTATGTTTATATTTGGTAAGTTACTTCAAATATTTAAAAATTAAATGTAAAAAATTTATGCATTTCAACATTTATTAGATTAATTAAAAATTAATTAATTTCAACATTTATTAAACGTTGAAATTATTGGGTTGTTGTAAAAATATTAAGCACTTGCGTGTAGTTTAAATTGTGCATGCTTTTCACAACTCATATAGTTGTGAAGAAAATAATATTTATTAGTGCACCATTGATTATTGAGAGAAAAAATTAAAAATTTTAAGCTGAAACATTTTAAGAGCACAAAGAGCAAAAAGTATGTGAAAAACAGCTGTACAATCGAAATACTATTTTAGTAAATTTGGATTTTGATAAAATAGAATTTTGATTGTCCAGCTGTTTTACATACTATTTTTGGGATAATGAGCATATTTAATAAAAAGTAAATACTTTTCAATATTTTTATCGACTATAGTAGTATTCACACTGTCTGGTAGTACTGCCCATAGTGTACATCAATAATTATAATAATTATTCTTATTTATTATTTATTATGATTGTGATTATAATTAATTTTCTTTTCCAGGACATTTAAATTAATATTATTCTTTAAAATTATCATTTAATATCATTAATTATAAAAAAATATAAATAACAATAAAAAGGTATATTTAATTATAAAGTATAATATATTCACTACAGTATAATTAAATTTATAAATAATTTATAATTCACAAACTCTTTTCGTAAAATTAATAGAGTAGAAGAGCCAAATTATGAAAATTATAAAAATTATTACACAAAAATTATGTAATAAATATACAATTCAATAATACACTAACATATTATATCATACTATATACTTTTATACGATATAATTTTATTATATTTATAAAAGCAATTAAACGTCAGGTATTAATATGCAAAATCAAAAATTTCGAAATACGAATTTTTATTTCAATTTTTGGTAAATATCTTTCCGAATAAAAATTATTATTTAGTAATTATTATTCACTTAATGTTAATTCTTAGAAAATAATTTATCAAGTATTCGAAGCAAAGGCATTGTAAGGTTGATACATAATTCGAAAATTTAATTATATAAATTGCTAATTATTGGTTATTAATGGTTTACAAATTACAATAAATTTATAAAAATGCATAATTTACACTAGGATTGATTGAGGACTTTAACCAACAAATCAGATTTGACTTTCTACTAATTTCATCAACTAAACAACGAAATGAGTAAACAAGGGTTTGTCATTTAAAATAATAAATACCGTCATCAACAAATAATATATTCAGCAGAGACAATGAATCATTTAAGATATTGAATGTTATGATATCTTCTTTCAGTGCTGAAACAAAGTTAAACATCAAATTATTTAAAAATTAAAGAATTGATTAATGTAATGTACATTTTATTAAAAATTGTGTCATGGACCACTTGGTTGAGATGAAATTAAAAATTAGAAATGCTACTCGAATCACATTTAAAATTGGGTTTTCATGTAATAAAAACTCTTGAATCTTGGATATAATCTTAAATAAATTACAAATCTTAAATATCTTGAAATAAAAAATTAATTCAATAGATGAAAATTAAACTCAATTGGATAATTCTTAATTCAATAAATGATCAATGCATTGAGCATTTATCACAAATGCATTTAAAAGAATTATTCACGGCCTTTAAAAATCTTAAGTAGTATTTTTATATTTAATAAATAACAAAATATATTATAATATATAAAAATATATGTTTGTATAATTTGATAAATCGATAAATAGAATTATAAAAGATAATTATGATTAATTTCATAAATTATAATAAAAATAGGAAAGGACTAAAAAGGACTATTAAAAAGGACTAAACAATATATTATACCATAATGTATTGTTTAATAACAAATCTGTAATTTTAATTAAATTATTTATAATAATTAAATACATATATATTTATTATTATACAATCAATTGTAGTTTTACACAATAACCAAGACCATAAAAAAGTGGTCTTGGTTATTATAATTTTTACATATGAGATAAATAACATACAAGTACGCATAAGTGGTTGTGACGACAACAGCAAATACAAGAACTCCAAGTTACATTAAAAACAATGCCAAAAGGTAAGCCCGGCAGCGTTCGCAAATGTTGCGAGTGTAACGGTCCAACCGCCAAGTGCAAGGGCTGTCATTGCGCAAAGCAGGGATGTTACTGTCTGAATTGCTCAGCCTCTTGTTGTTCGAACATATCGAACCAGCGTGATGGGCTTTAAGATCGGAATTCGAGCGTTCCTCTCGTTCACAATTCTACTAGCAATACACCTTTTCCACTGGGTGACATAGCAAGGAGAGAATCAAAATCATGCCAAGAAGAGACAAGTCTGGGCTTAAATGATTTTGATGACGCTATTCTTGTCGCTTACAAAGAAGCGTCCAAGTGGTCGCCAAACCTCTATGTTTTACCGTTGTGCAATGCAAGCAAAGAATTCATATCACTGTTGGCAGATTTCTATTCGATGGCTGTTTCTTCCATTAATGATTCAAGTCAGCACTAACGACAGCGGTGATATTCTCTCAAGTCATTGTGAAGAGAACTCCCAGGTCTACGACATTAATTTGTAGATCGAATATTAGTCTCAGATTGTCATTGTGGAGGGATCGTCGATTGAATGATTTAGTGTGTGAAGCATGGGTATTGCAACGCGAGAGGGCGCTCCATTCTCCAAGACAGAATAGAAACAAAAGTTGGGTGTTAACATTCCGCAGATTGATGTCACATGGCAAGACACAGTTAGCCATAAAAGTTCTGGCCGAACCTTTGAATGAGTTTCGGATTTTGTCGCCTAATGAGATTGTGGAGGATATAACTGTGAAAAAACTGATTGAACTTCATCTTAGTGGTGGATTAATCAAGGACGAGGCAGTGTTGAAGGCTGCTCTGACCAATATCGTTGAACATCACCCAGTGCGTTTATCTGGAATAACGCCATTAGACGTTGTCAATACTGCCCGTAGAACTAGAGGTGCTGCCGGTCGATCATGTATTGATGCTTTTATGTGGCTTATAATGCTCGAATATTTTGGCGACAGCTCTAAAAAGTTGGCTTCATGTTTAACTGAGTTTTCAATATCTATTGCATCCAACAAGTACAACAAAAATGATCTTGAAGCATTCACGGTCAGCAGGCTAATACCACTTGACAAAAACCCGGTAATTCACTTTATTGGAATCGGGGATGTCGCACGTAGAATAGTTGGAAAGATCCTAACTAGTAGAATTTCGTTAGATTGCAGAAGACTGTTTTTCATATGCCACTTGCGGCAGGACGAAAAAGTGGTGTGGAGACAGCCATTCATTCACTAAGGGACCTTTTCGACGATGGAGAATCGTCTTGCATATTGCAGTTTGACGACGATTCTTTCGAACATGTACAGCAGCAACCCTATACTCTCATTTGGTGATGAACAGATACAATCGTGCGAAGGTTTCACACAGGGTGACCCACTGGAGATGATTGCTTTCAGTGTGGCATCTATCCCGGTGATTCAGAGAATTGAAGTTGAAGTTTATAGTTTGCAGCAGATATGGTTTGCGGACGATGCCCATTTCGTGAGCAGTGCTGAAGCTCTACTCAAAGTGTGAGACTTAATACGCATTATAGGTCCACAATATGGTTATTTTTTAAAATGAAAATAAGCGCCGATTGTTGGTACACAAAGGTTGTTACGGGGAAGTTTCACGGTTGTTTGCTGGATCAAACTTACATGTTGTGGATGACGGGCTACCGGTGTTGGGATCTAAATTTGGAACGGAGGACTAAGTATCCGAGTATTTGTCCAGTAAGACAGCAACGCTGTTATCGATGATCTCGAACTTAACCCAAGTTGCCAAGGAGAGTTTGCATATTGCATTTACTGCACTTACTCAATCTTTGCAGTTTAGGTGGGATTTCCTCCGGCGTACTTAGAAGTTGAATAAAACTCAGCTGGAATGTATATCAAATGCTTTACGTAGTAAAGCATTTGATATACATTCCGAAAGAGTGTCGAATTTGTCGAATGGTGGAATGGGTCCATCCGCGTCCGTTCTTTTGAAACGAATTGCGATGTTATCTTCATTGCGTCAGGACCTTACGTATAATGAGAGCATTCGTTCTATTAAGACTAAAATCGGTTTCGCCCTCACTAAGATGACGGGTGCGGTCTTCGAACGGCAGACGTACCATCACAGTGCTAAAGCGGATAGAATTTCAATGTTACGCATTCATTAGCTTGTTAAAGTGGTGGTATGCCGACAGTTCGTCACAATGTTATCCGTGTTATTTTGACAAACGAACTGTCATACGTGTGTAGCAATGTTTCGATAGAGTCTGGCCCCTAGCAAGTTCTAGATGAACTCATTTTTGAGGCTCAAAGCACATCTACAGATATAGAAGCGCGTCTAAATATCGGTTTCAGCGGTATCGGGTGATAGAACGGAGCGGTCCTTATTGGGCATTTGCATATTTAGTCACCTTGCTCCGTCCTATTCTTCGAATTCAATCTTTAATCACTTCCGTTATCACGAGCAGCGGAAAATTTCCAAGTACGGCGAAAGAGTGTCGAATTTGTCGAATGGTGGAATGGGTCCATCCGCGTCCGTTCTTTTGAAACGAATTGCGATGTTATCTTCATTGCGTCAGGACCTTACGTACAATGAGATCATTCGTTCTATTAAGACTAAAATCGGTTTCGCCCTCACTAAGATGACTTCTGTCTTCATTCGGAGTGATCGTTCAACTCGAGGACATCCAATTCGACGTTGGACTGCATCGTAATTTTTGTGTTAATAAAATAATTCTAATAATTTTATTACTCAGCCCATTTGCGGGTAACCAAAATATTAGATATAATGGTTAACCAAGATATGTGTAATTTTTTAATGAAGAATGTATTATTATTGAAAATAAAAATAAAAAAAATACTTTTACACATTAAAAATATTATTAATAATTATAATATTTTTTTAGAATTCATTTAATTATTACAAAACGACGGTTTTTATTATTTTAATACTCCTCCGTTCTACTTTAGTTTAACTGAGGGTCTCATTTCAGACACCATGCGTTTGCTTTTGTTAGCGCTACACCTATACGTTGTCGCAGCGAATATACATTTTTGTCATATGAGGATGGATCGCTCACTGATGCGAGAGTTGTTAGTCTCTTGATCAAAGCACTTGCATCTTTTGCTAGTCCACCTGAGGTAGAAATTACGAACGGAATAAAAGTTCCTTTTTCGATTTCAATAATTCGCTCAATATATTTATTCTTTTTTATGTTTTAATTGTATTCAAATGATTGTGTAGGACGTAGACTAACGTAAGACTGGGCAAATGGGTTAAATATTGTGACATCTAAAAACCTCCGCTCAGTCTGGGAGTGCGTTAGTCCAGTGCAGGATATATCGGCTCCAGATCGGGGATCTCGTGTTGTCGTTTAATTTGAAAACTCGAATGTATCTGGAACAGTTGACAGCATCGGTTCTGATTCTACATTCCGTAATACTTTACTGGCTTCGTCAATCAAGATATCTCTGATTATATTATGTCGTACTATAGTTCGTCCTTTCCATTTGCACAACAGCAAGTGAGCTGTCGATTTAACTTCTCTGCATACGCATGATGTTGACGTACAGCGCAAGTCCCATCCATATCTACACGCCATTCCAGCTTGTATTTCAAATTATTTAAATAAAATCGTCTGTCATCGCTTACTCGAGCAGAGAGCCAAGAGGAAGACCCTTTAATGGAGGCGTGCTCTACCGCGGTTTTCGATTTTTGATCTAATTCTGACATTATGTTGGTTAATTCACCCTGTTCTAAATCAGATTTTTCTGTTGTTATCATCTGAGCCATTTCTCTTTGCTTGTCGCAAAGAGTTGATACTCTTATATTAATATCCAGAAGGTTGCACATTTTTGCTGATCTTGACTATTCCATTTTAGCTATTTATTGAGGATTTATTATTCCTAGGCCTCCGTTAGCTACTTTAAGGCACAAGACATTAAACCATGTGTGATCAATATCCTCTTTGCCTAGAATTTGAGGAAGTAGTTCGTGCCGAATAATCGTAACCAGTTTTTCGAACCATTCAGTTTGAAATTCACATGTTCTTAGAATAAAGCTCCATTTATGTTGTAGTCCGAATATGAATGCAGTATATGCTTGATGCCTCTCACTCTGCGCTACTGATTTAAGCCGAACTAATAAGGAGAGCCATTCGTCAATCTTTTGCTGAACCTAATTCGCTTCAAAGTTTAGAAAACCAATTGGACAGCCAAGCAATTCTAACCCATGTTTTGTTATGTTTACCCCAAGATCTCAAAATCTTTTTCCATTTGTATTATTTTTTGGATTTATTAGTAATTTGCATTTTGATTCATTTACGAAAAAGCCATATGCTGGACCGAGTTTCTTTATGTGATTGAAAAACAATAGCAATTCTCTTTCGGTGCCAACACACGATACATCATCCGCATACCATTTTTGCGTTATTGTTGGACATAACGAATTCAATTTTGTTATCAGCGGTATCGTGGCTGCCGCAAAAGCGATCATAGCAATCGGATCACCTTGTGTGAATCCTTCTTTTGACTCTATTATTTCATTATCTATAATTAATATTGGATTGTTGTAAGTATTTTTAAAATTGTTTTGAGAGGAGGAAATATTCTGGAAATGTTTTCTATAGCTACTTTTCCGTTTATGCAGTTGAATTCATTTTTGGCATCTATGAGTAAGATACAAGCTTTCGATTCTTCTTTCAACATCAACCGTTGACTTCTTACGACGTATTCCATCCGCACTTTTGACCTGCGCAAAGCTGAAAGTTACCGGCTACATCCTGTACATGTGTTTGTATTATTTGCAGGACTGCTTTCGATATAATCCTTCTGTATACTTCTTCAATACCTATTGGACGAACTCCAGGTCTCTTGTCAAGCGACACAAGTCGACATATAACGAACGCATCCAAATATTTCTCATCAATCTCGGTTGTAGCAATGAGTCTTGCCAATTCTGCCATGCTATCGGCCAATTGATATGATTCCCGGTCGAATGTAACTAGCATTTGTTTCTACAGTGATGTATCTCAACCAGAGGGTCCTGCTGAATCCGAAGTTTGTAGGCATGAATGAACAATTGCACTTGCATCTATCTGATCGAACATGATATGATGAAACCTTGCAGATTGGAACTGTGTATTTATGATGGCATCATCGCTGAATGGGCCACTATCTGGATGTTTGTCCCTTAGTTTTTGTCCGATCATGTCATTAGCCGCCAACAATTTGCTACAATTGTTTTCGGGATTTAAAGCATGCACTGCAGCTCCAATGCTACCCTTCATAATTGCTCGTTTGAATTGATTGGGCCATTTCCGTGTGTTAGTTTATTTCGATTTCTTTGTCATTTGTAAATACCGGGCTTCTTCATAGAGACCACATATTTCTCTCTTTTTCCAATAATCCAGGCGTCTTTTGAGGGCAGATCTAGTGTCTTCGACTTTTCGGGACAAAGGTCGTTGTAGTAAAAGTTGAAAATAAATCGTTATCATCATTAAGTCGTCTCCATTATCTTCACGAGTACATGCCCTGTTAAACATCACTGCTAATTTTGAAATGAATACTCTGCTTTCGTTACAGCGTGGTAATTCCATCAAGTTAGGTTTCCATTTAATCACAATTTTATAGTTATCTTTTGGGTCAATATCCTTTTGTAAATCAGATAAGGAGTTAGACGAAACATATTTTACTTGGGAAGGTATCATTCCATTTGTACAGCTTTTGGCAGAACAGTTTATACACGCTCGTTTAGATTTGACACATACACACCCTCGGCATTTTGCGTTCTGTCCATACATGAGCAGCATTTCATTTCACTAGATGGTATTTCTTTTGGCATTTTGTTGTAAGTAGTTAGTAATTGTGTGATTAAGGTTGTAAGTCGTTAATTTGTGTGTTTAAGGTTGTAAGTAGTTAATTTGTGTGTTTAAGCTTGTAAGTAGTTGATTAAGAATATTAAAACACTATTATCAATAAAAAAATTAAATAACACATTCATTTACTGATAATACAAGAAACAATGGTTAACTTCAAATGGGCCCCATGAAATTTTTATATAAAATTTATTTAAGTTGTTATCGTTTTGATTTTTATCAGCTATGACAACCGGGTTGTTTATTGTAGAACGGGCATATCGTATGCACATTGATGATACTTTTGCTAGCGCAAAACAAATTCTGCGTCTTAAATAGTTGATGCAATCACTGTATAGAAATGATGAGTGAGATGCCTTTAGTTGTGCAATACGCTTCAATACCTTCGATGCAGAGGACCCAATGCAACAATTTGCTGTCAACACAATCGGCATAAATTTAGCTCTTTCCAGACGCGCAACCCTTTCACCGTATTTTGCTCTTTTTCGTGGCTCATGAAATATAAATTTAGAAGTAACAGGACCTGATGAGTAAGACGGAGCAAGATGATTAAAAACAACAATGTCCAAGAAGAACCACTCCGTAGCTACACCATCCAAACCATTACATGAGATGTCTGAGCGTGCGTTGGCGTCTACAGTGGTAGTAGATGCTTCAAAAGTAACAAAATCCGGTACAGCTTGAAGTGAAGGCTCGATACCTACACAATTTACTACAGTAGACAACTCATCAGCTAACAAGTTCGAATGATATTATGACGAATTGACGAATTACTATTATTATAATAATATATATAATCCAGGTTGGGACCCCGGATTGGATGAATTATTTATAATTATTTGAAATTTGATTCTTACACCAGCAAAGACTGGTGTCTTTGCTTGTATATATACTTACAGGGTCTTTATAAACGAACTGCAATCCAGGGCCATTTTTTCTAATTGAATTAATAAAACCGAAAAAAATCAATTTTTATTATTTAACGCTTTTTTACAACTAAAAAATTGTTAAAATGATATTTTACCTGAAATGTTTGTTTTCATTTTGCCGATAAATTCGTTAGTTTGCATTATAGCAATTCTTGGAAATAAACTTGATTCATCGGCTACAAACTGGTGAAACAGAAACTGAGTAGTCAATGCAACATTTGTAATACTCCGGGAGCAGTCGGTACTGAATTTACTTGGACGAAGTACACTTAAGGATTCGTCAGCTAAAAAATTTTCTCATACGAGATAAAAATAAATTGAAAAATCATCATTAATTATTATAAATATATAAATAAAATATTTCAAATTAAAACATTTCAAACGCTTTATTGAAACATTATCGATGAAAGTTCAAATTACATTTATGAAATATGATTTTAAAAGTTTAATAGCTTATTTTGAAAGCTTCGACTTTGGTAAAAACACAAAACACATAAAACATTTGTGTTAACATATTATATATTATCTATTTATATGACAACATTTAAATATCATTTAAATATCTTACATAAATATCATTTAAGAAGGTATATATCTAGATATGAACATTAAATTAACATCAATTATAACTACCTTTAATTTATATCGTAAAGATGAACTATTTATATTTACAAGAAACATATTTTTGCATGAGCATTAAATGATACCATACGGCATCAAAATTGGACAAACAATATGGACGAAATGAATTGAATTGTGTACGATTAAATCAGCTTTCTTCTTCAGTAATCAAATATATGATCCAATTAACGCCTATCTTACAAAATTTTAAACCATCAAGGATAAAATTGAATTAAATATTTTAATAAATCAAAATTATTTAAAAGAAGGGACATATATATTTAGACAAGTAAAAGGTGTTCTAATGGAATGTAAAAGTAGCCTAAGTATAGCTGACTTATTTTTAAGCCTTAAAGAATATGAATTTGTTCATAACTGTTTAAAAAATAAATCTAAATTATATAAAGATAATTTTTTCGATATATTGATAATATGTGTATTTAACTCTAATATTTTTTATTCAATAAGTAAATAAATTTACCCAGGTAGCCTTATTCTTAAAAAAACATATATTGATGATATTAAAACAAATATGAAAAAACATATTAAACAAATATGTGAGCTAATATTTCAATGGTAGATAATATTTAAAAGTTTTTGACATTAAAACATTTAGCATTTTGATTTGTTTGATAAATTATCAAATACAATTTATTATTAGTAGGAACTCACTATTATCAGAGGGGCAGTAATATATGCGTTTTGAACCGTGAAGATTAAATCGAAAGGACTTGCTAACAAAAAAAGCCCGATCCCATGTAAGATTGCGATCTGTATTCAGTAAAGAACTTGACCATGGAATTTGAATAGGAACGAACTGGTACTCGTTAAGTGTTGTTTGACTTTTGTTTAAAAGTTCTGATTGGTTTGCTACACAAAAACAGTAAACCAAATCAACTTGGAAGACTTAGCATACAAATATATTCCAAGACGTCATCATCTTCTTGTTTTGACAAATCACTCGTCATGCTACT
Organism: Pomphorhynchus laevis; assembly: GCA_012934845.2. Classification (NCBI taxonomy): domain Eukaryota; kingdom Metazoa; phylum Acanthocephala; class Palaeacanthocephala; order Echinorhynchida; family Pomphorhynchidae; genus Pomphorhynchus; species Pomphorhynchus laevis. The sequence goes on along the minus strand of WNNJ02003285.1, from coordinate 24,726 downwards.
TATTCGACGAGTCAGCTCTTTGATCGGCATAGTATCGACGTTTTCTTTTTGATCCCCATTCAAGCAATGAAGAACTAAAAATACAAAGTTGTCCTTGTATTCATATTTTTATTTAAAAAAGCATATAAAAAATACTAATTCCTGTTGTTAACTTCAATTATTTTACTAAAATTTAAATAATTAAGAACATCCTTACATATTTTCTCTAAAGTTTTGTTTATGTTTTTCTGCTTTGAAATTACATTATATAAAAATTCGTCTTTTAAATGACTTTCTATTAAAATATTTAAACACGCGGAAATTTGACAAAATAAAAAAATAGCTGAAATATATTTGAGAAATACGAAATTATTTAAGAAACAATATTTCTTTGGATGATTAAATAGAATTACTAAATACTTTGTTATTTAAAATATTAAACTGTTTAAATAATAAAGATCGTTATATAAAATCTTGCCAGTTGTTTTTGTAATAATGACCAATAAACTATAATATGTCAAATTATAATCATATTTTATTATTTTAAGATAATAGAATTAAATTATATTTAGATAATATATGCCCATGTGCCTTCAAAGAGGACAGTTGAATGTATTTTAACTTACGCAAACTCAACCGTATCATTCAGCCAAATAACCACACAAAGTGATACGTTATAAGACAGGATCGTCGTAGCTCTTCCTGATAATACATCAGTGTGTTCATCTGAGTGACTATCAAAGTACAATTTACTTTTGACTGTATGCTCCACCATCATCAAAGTATTATATTATCACTCACCAATAATAACATTGCTCTCATTCTTTTAACATCAAATCTCGTTTATACCGTCTTTTATTCGAACTTTATTCCGTAATTCCCAACATTATATAACTTCAACATACAAATCATCAACTAGAACGTGGAAGACATTAAATACTCACGATCGGTTTCGCATCGTTTATATCTTCCCTCAATGTCATTGTCCTAACTAAAACACTATCGTGTATGCTTTCATTGTATCGAAATTCCTGCAGCCAATCAAGAAAAGAGTCGCTCTTAAAGTCTACTAATTAATTTGAATGCGGATTTCTCGAATTTTACAACAACGTAATTGCTCAATGGTCTTCAGAACTCATGAATGTTACTTTCAACCAACTTAGAAGTACCCAGAAATTATATGTGAATTATCCACCTATGTGAAATTATATGTGAATTATCCACCCTTATCTAGCAGATAAGTCTAAACCAACCTATTATAATTGCAGATGACTTCAATACTCATCACTATCATTCCTCTACGCTAAAGTTTAGTCTTATGACATTATTCTTTAACACTCAAGATATTTATATCCAATTATCTTCACCAGTTACTACCTATTACTACCATAATGGATCCAGCAAATATCGTATTCGCTTCAATTTCTACGCAAATAAAGATACACCTAATTGGTACATGGTTAATTATTCGTAAACACAATCTAGCTATCGCGAAAATTGCTCTTACCACATCTAACAACTTCATTCAAAACGTTTAACGCATTACCATCAGTATGCAAACCCTCGACGACAAGTTCTTTAAACAATCATCCGGAATCAGTCACCTACACGCTTCCATGTTACGGTCAATTCTTCATTGGGAACAAGTTTATTAATGTTTTAATAAGAAACAAGAATTTACAAATTAAAAGCTGAGTTAACTCCGACAGTTAAATAATGCTGAAACGTCACAGTGAAAATTGAACTCATCTCGAAAGAAAACTATATGCACTAACATCTTCATCTATGCATGAAAGACCACACACTGTCAATCATTAGATAAGTCGACTTTCCCCACTTATTTCTATCCTTCATGTTACACCAATTGTCTTCAACCTTCCGTCCAGTCAGCTACATTGCGAGTCCTCCAATTTTCTTTAAAATATTATCTTAACAATTATTTTACAATCAATGAACTTCATTTTGCTTTATTCAATCTTCATGCAAAAAAGCAACCTGCACTAATATCTTGCTACCCAACACATCAAGGTACTTTTGAAATAATAGAATCATATTGAAAATTATTTATCAGAATATTATAAATTATTAAATTATTATACTTTATTTTATTTGATCTAATCAATTATTTATTTTAATTAATAAATATTAATATTACTTAATATTATATTATGGATACGGTGGCTCCATTAAACTTAACCCTTATCGCGGTATTACCATGCTTAACAAAAAGTGTAACTCCCCGCTTGACCACCTATTATCTTCTCATTGTTTCTCGTCAACCTATAATCGTTTCTACAATCTACATTTTCAAAATCTAAAATAATATTATTCGTCGATGGCCTTTTAATATGTTCTGATTGTCCTAGCAAGCTTTACTAGATAAACTCAAACCGTACCCATAAGGATTTGACAGTAAAAACTCTTAAGACCAAACAATCAAGTTCCGCCATAGTAGTCGATTATACCGTGCCGGCAAACTCAAATTAAACGACAATCAATAGAATTCACAAATTGCTATAAATATTTAGTTTTTCTCCTTACTAACATATGGTCTCTTCATCTGACTTGAACAAAAGGCTGTAAAACTCTAACCAGTACATTCGTTTGCAAAACCTCGCCAAACTATCGTTCCATGACAACATTCGTTTCTTTAAAATAATGTTACATTCAATTAAACCATACGCCTTGCTGGTCAAATTATTAATATTGGAAATTATTTAACAGAATATTATTCGTAATCATGCCCTATGTATTAGCAGCAGTCAATTTTGAAGGTATTTCAAAATAGATCCGGTAACTACTTCAAACCTGACTCTTACCGCGGTATCGCCTTACTAATATAATGTTAATAATATTTATGAAATATTTAATAACAATTATATATTAAATTATAAATGTTGATTAATACTTAATATTAAAAGGCATTAATATTTTATATTGCTCTTAATAAAATAATTTATAATGATTTATTATTATCAATCAGATTAGCGAACTGAGTCTGTGTATTTTATACTAACTAAATTAAATATAAAGATTATAAATCATTTAACATTTACAACAACATTCTTAATTATAACATTTTTAACATTCAAAACATTTTTAATTGTTACTTAAACAAATGTTAATTTATCAAAATGTTAACATTTGAAATTGAAATTCAAAATAAAAGTCAATTTTATGAATTGACTAATAAATAACAGACGTTGTATCAGAATAAGAATTAGAGGTCATCAGAAGGAACTGCTATGCTATCAGGTTTCGATCCCTAACTCCTCTACCCAACACAGCAGCGGAGCCCAATACGTGCTAAGGTCGTATTCCTCTGATTACATTTGATTATATAGTATCTTATACTAATAAGTGTAAGATATTATACTTATACACTGTAAGTGTATACACTAATACTAGTGTATCTTATTCTAATACAAAAACCGTAAAAAACTTTACGCTAAAGATTTTAAATTTGTTCAAATTTATGTCTTTTATTACTTTAAGTATTTTATTCATATAAACAAAAGCGGGTTTAATTTACTTTAATTATTTAGTATATTATTCTAATACAAAGTATATAATTTATTATCCATCCATAAAAAGTTTTCGCTTTATAGTTCAAGCGAAATTTGTTTTTACAAAATCCATGTCTAAAACAAAAACACTCAAAAATATAATTTATAGTTCGAGCTCACCAACACGGTTTTATGACAAACGTTGCATCATCCTTATTCCTAGTCATGGTCGTTCGAGTCTCTGCAGATTTTGTAACACACTAACTATTCCTATTCCTACTTATCACAATTTCCCATACTTTCCACAATTCCATTAATCCATATAGATTATTTATCTTTCAAAACTACCATCACTGCACTTTCTTAACCAATCATTCCGTCTGCGTTATCAATTATGTAGTCAAGTATGAACCCCAAGTAGCATACACGAAAATTAATTTATTGTATGACAACTTTTTGCTAGTAGTCGAGAGGCTGCTGGCAAAAAGTAGCCTCTCGACAACTAGCATTTCTTCATTTTCATACGCAAAAAAATGATTTATTGTTTTTATAACTGTTAACAGAAAATGAAAGGTTGCAAAGGGACTTTAATATTTTTTTATACTATAATAAAAACATATATAAAATATATAAAATAAATAATTTTGATTTAATGTTATAAATGCTTCATCTTCAAATGTGCTAAATTAAATCGGCTACAATTATAAATTAAAGTAGAATAAGAAGTTTCTGTAAAGTAATTGTGTCTATTTAATATAAAAAATTAAATGTATTTTTCAAAGAATTTTCAAAATGTTTTTCAAAACAATTTCATGTACAATGATTTTTGTTTAAAAAATACCCGTTGAATATGCATCTGGAGAGAAGTTGCCGGGGCATTTCAAATCTTTCTCTAAAATCACATTGAAATAATCGATTATTAAATATAATTCTACCGTTTTTATTTTGCCAACAGTACATGCTGTTGGTTGCAAATTTATATTCTGGATCAACGTGACTATCTTGTGGATTAAGACCATACCGTGTGAAATGATCAACCTGCGTAATTGAAAAATAAAATGAGATTACCACTAATATACCACTAAAATACCTTTAAAAAAATTCAGATTACTTTTTGCAAAGATGCAAAGTATCGCTAAAAGTAATTATATATTCTGCAAAACGGTATAATACTATCAATACGCTTTTGTATTAAAGAGATAATATGATAACCAAAATATGAATCCCATCCTAATGAACTTAAATGCACACTACTGGCTCATCAAGATAATAAGAAAAAGGATCAAATGACATTCAATCATACCAACATTACAATTAAATCAGATGGAGCTACGTTTCTCGGTACTGATTGTTTTGTTCGGGTAAAACTTGATTCAAAAATCAATGAATGAGTAGAAAATTATGCTTGGTTGCTGAAACAGAGCCACACATTGCTTATTGCGCTTATAAAAGCTCTTTAACATAAATGGCAATTCATATTTCGCACGTGCGAGGTCTACCCTGAACTACTTAAACCTCTTTTTCGGAAAATTTATTACGGCTATCACAGGACATTTGACATGAAATTAATCTCTCAAATACAATGTAAGGAAGGTGGTTTAGGAATATTTAGTACCGAACAAAACCTGCAAATCAGCATACACAAATACAATATTACAAGAGATGAAGCATTTCAACATGTGTTTAGTGAATTTAGACATCAGCAACAACTGGATGCAAAAACGTTCAAACAACATGGTTCTCGGAAGCTTGATAATAATACGATAACATTTCTAGAATTTTTTTCACATACAAGATCAGTTTAATGGATCAGTAATCATCTATCAAGCGAATTCAAAAGTCTAAACAAAATGACATTCAAAGATGATCTCGTTGTTGGATTAGGATTTGATCCATCAAATAGTCCTAGAATGTGTCCTTGTGGCGAACTTTTTAATCTCGATCACTCCATGTCTTGTCGTGTAGGTGGTACACCGATGAAAATACATAATATTGTCAAAGATTTTATCGCCAGCACTTTAACCGAAGTATTACGTATATTGAAATTGAGCCAACTCTACAGTCAGTACTGAATGGTATGATATTTAATAACAACACAACGACAATCAACAGCAGAGCAAGACTCTATGTAGCATGCTAAGAAATATCGAGAGAACGTACTGAACACTCCTATTTGGACGTATCAATATTTAATGTTCTGTCATCTTCCAATATATCACGACAAACATGCTATTTTATCACGAAAACCGAAAATACGTCAAATACGGTGAGCATGTATCTCATATCGACAAACGTACATTTATGCCGGTAGTTATTTCAAACATAGGAGGATGTAGTAAAAACACTCATTTTATTCTAGAAGCAGTTGTCAAGAAACTAGCTCGTAAAAAAGGTGAAAAATCCTCAAGGTGCATAACATTATTACGGGTTCAGCTGGGTCCTGATATAAAGTTTATCCGAATTCAAAACACCAAATTATTTTTAAATTTCGCTAGTAACTGCATCATCAGTAAAATCAATACAATTTCTTCAACATAATTGTTATGGAATTAACACAGTTTGAGTTAATAAACAAAATGTGTTGCGTTTTTCTGTTGATTCTAAATAAAAAAATATTTTTTGTTCAAAACTGCCCATTTAGTAAATAGATCAGAATCATTTATTTTAAAGCTTCCAGTACTTTTCGAAAGCGATTGTTCGATTACAATATCAATTATAGTCCACCAATGGTATGAATATAAGGCGCTTAATTTAGTGAAAATACCTTTGTATTTCCAAGTCTAAAATTATATTTTGGTCCCAAATTGAAAGCGACTTAAATAATAATATCTCTCCAGTAATTCACCGGTAATAATATTAATTTATTATTAATTAACAAATTATTTAATAACTCAAAAGATGTATAACTTTATTGTATTATCGTGAGTTAATGCTTAAGGATTACATCGTAAATTAAAAACAACGTAAAATTATATGTACCAAATTAACAACATACTATTGCTTTAATTTTAAATATTTAATTTCTAGAAATAAAAGTTAAATATTAAAAAATGTTCTATTTATCAAAATGCATTAAATATCTTGAAAATTTACATATTGACATTCTATTCTGAAAAAAAATATTCACTTTTCAAATGACAATGCAATAATGTAACGGAATAGAAAAGTTTCAATATTTTCGGGATCTCTCAAAATGAAAATTAAAAGCGAAATTAATATTTATCTAAAAAATTTAAATTATTAAATTACACATTCCAACATTAGTATCTCATAAATGAACATTGTCTCAATATTATGCAATACTTAACAAAAATAGACGAAATATTTAAAAGACAAAATACCTTGAATGTCCATGATCCAGTAGCTGATAGGTAATCAACAAAATGTGCCCCCATTCTAGTTGTGGCATCTTCGAGGAACTGTGTGTAATTCATCTCATCTAATTGATGAGCATCTTTAATTGCTTGCCCTGTAAATTTATCTAATGGAAAAACTGAGTGTAGTGTAATTTCAGCTGGCTTATTTAGTCCTTCATTCTCTGGAGGTTTATTATCATCGTCAGGATAAACGATTACCTCTTTTCTTCGTATAAACACTAAATAGAAAAATAATTTGTTAAAAGTATTATATTTATGATTGTAAAGACCATTAGTGAAAATGTAATATATTATATGCAAGCATATTAAATTTTGAAATGTCAATTTATAGAAACAAAGGAAAATCAAAGACAAAATAATTATTCAATATTTTAATGGCGACTGCCATCACTATCAGGAACAAATTTTTACAGTTTCATAAAGTGGAAAAACTGAAAAATTTCCTGATGATAATGATGGCAGTTGCCATTTAAATATTGAATAATATTTTTGTCTTTGATTTTTTTGGTTCCTATAAATTAACATTTTATTGTTATTAATTATGCTTAATGGAACATGTTAATTCATTTAGTTAAACTGTATTTATTTTCTACATCATGCAAAATATAATAATATGTTTTATACCACTTTATCTCAAGTGGTATTTATACCACTTTATCACTAAATATCAATCTCTTAATATCATTAAATATTTATTATCGTTGCGTGAAATATAAAAACATTAAATTCATAATTACGATCGTATTTACACACGCATGCTGTTTATATTATATAATTAATTGCAGAATTAATATTTTACTATTGATAATAATTTTTTAAAGGTAAAATATTTATGATTGTAAAGACCATTAGATAAAATGTAATACGATACACTTGATTATTTGTTCGCTTGATTGACATGTGCAAACAAAATTAGGAATATTATATTTCGATATTAATATTAAATATTTAATACTAATATTTAAAATTTCAATATTTATATTGAAATTTTCATACTGGTAATATTAAGTTTGTAATATTGCAATATATCATATGATTATCTTATTATCTTATCGTAAATAAAATAAATATATACTATATGCAAGCATATATAACATATATAACATATAACATATATAACATATATAGCATATAAATACATATATAAATATATTATATACAATATATATATGATTTAATTTGCAATATAATAGAAAAATAATTTTTCATATTATATTGTTCGCTTGATTGACGTATGCAAACAAAATTAGGAATATTATATTTCGATATTAATACTAATATTTAATACTAATATTTAATATTTCAACATTAATATTGAATATTAAATTTTGAAATGTTAATTTATAGAAACAAAGGAAAATAAAAAACTAAAGGATTATTTAATATTTCAATGGCTACTGTCATCATTATCAGGAATAGAAAATTTTTACAATATTGCAATACTATAATTATTATTGTTACAGTATTGCAATATTGTAAAAATTTTCTTTTCCTGATAATGATGACAGTTGCCATTGAAATATTAAATAATCCTTTAGTTTTTGATTTTCCTTTGTCTTTATAAATTATCATTTTCTAAATTCGAGGAAATGGATTACTTAATGGATATCTTCAATAAAATTTTAAGGTTAGGATTTACAGAAAAATCTCGCGAACACAAATAAACAAATTAAGATATGAGTACAAACGCAGCTATATTTTTCACATACATATGGCTTTGACATCAAAAATGATGAAAATCAATTAAAATCGTCAATGATAATTACATACTAATAACGTTAAATAGAACAGCGTAGCCATACAACTTTCAAGTTTTAGCATTATTTAAACGATTTAGTTTTGAATCGTTTATACAAACAATTATAAACATAAATTTATAAACTTTCAAAAGTAAACTCTTCACTACTTACCAATGCTATCGAGATCAAAATTTGCTACATCAGTAATACCTGGCCAAGTAATACTCCCATATCCTTCCCTATATATTGCAAAGTCTGATATTATACAGGAATTTGTCTCTGGATCGAGAATAAGCTTGTAGATAGGCGGACATGTCTTATAGCCTGGTCTTGTTAACTTTACACAGCAATCAAATAATGGCTTAGTATCCTCTTTTGCTGATGGTGTTGTTTCTACTGTTTCAATTCTAGGATATAGTCCAAACGAATGCTGTGATGGAGATGAATTTGACAGAAAATCTTCTAATGTTAAGTCAGAGGCGTTAATCTCTTCTTTCGACTTTGTCGAAGATAACTGAGAATTCTTTGCGCTACGCTGGGGAAGAATAAGACGTTTCAGTTCTATGGATCGATTATGTCTTTGTTCGGAAAATGATGTTTTGCCAGTCTCACGACTTGCACCGCTAACAGGGTAAAGACTACTCGAATTAATGGGTTTGGGAAGCAAGAAACGGACTCGATGTGCAAGTGGTTCGGGTGTGCTAGCCTCAGCTTTACCTACTGTCATTGAAAGCTGACCAATTAGAGATGATTTATCCGTAGTCGAATTGGGCTAAAACAATTTTTAGTTAAAAAATATAAATTAAAACAATTTATACCACGTAGTCATTAAAAATAGGGTCGTTGCTGTAAGAGTAGCACTGTGCTCTTAGAAGCATTTGTGCGGACCGCTTTGCCACTTCGGGGTCTTTATCTTTAGATGCGAAGTAAAGGAGAGATGAAAGTGGTTGAGCTGATACACCTGCAGCAGAAGATTGACTACTAAAAATACTGCCAGTCGTGCCTGAAGATGCAATTGGAACTTGGCTTGCTTGTTGTATAGATTGACCTCCAAAAAATGACGACGTTCCGCTTGTCGATGTCTGACTACCAAAAAGACTCGTCAATGCTAAAGACCAAAAATACTAAAAGTAGAAAAATAAAATGTTTATTTACGTTTATTAGTCCCGCCGAATAAAAAAGAAGATTGAGTAGTAGCAACAGGCATTGTTGCATTAGCCGGTTGAGAAGTGGCAGTAGATGAACCGAATAAGCTTCCTGAAGTTCCAAACGTGGGCGTCGATCCAAAAGGCTTAGTGCCAAAAAGACCACCACTAGCCGTTGTCGTAGCTAATGAATTCGAAGTTGCTAAGCCACTACCGAAAGACGCTAAACATTGGCAGAACATTTAATTGAATTTCTTGAATAAAAAATCTTACGAAATAAGCTTGGTGCTGAAGTCGATGCCGGGGTTAGTGAAGTGCCAAACATGTTTCCGAATTTTGAAGTTGTTGTGTTTGTTGTTGGTGTACCAAATATACTAGTTGATGTTGACTACATTACCAAAAAGGTGATATTTCCCAGTAAAAAATATATTTTTAATTTTAAACAATTATTAAAATTATATTAAAAATTATTGTACTGTTTTTTAGGCACTACTCTTTAATCTTATACATTGTGTGATCATATAGAAGTTCTTATATAAAATCAAATTAATGCATGTGACGTATATAAACCAAAATGCGTATTTCGTTTTTAAAAAGTCGATATTTCATAGTAAAATGTGAGATCAAATATTAAATATATTTTCTGTTGATAAATTTGTCATGACATTAAGGCTCTCGATTGTGATGATAAAATAAAGTTCTTAAAGTTTGCTGGATAAGAGATTAAAGTTTAAACTTAAAAAGTTTAAAGATCACTAAAAATATTTACAGCTTAAAAAAACAATATAGATACTTACAAGCAATTATATAACACAATGAAAGAGCAAAGAATTGTGATCGTGGAGATTTCCAACGTGCTTACAACTATTTTGAACAGTAATTTCGACAAGTAATTTTAATTAATTGTAAAGATACAACACAATTAACTACACAAATGGAAGGAGGAAAATGTCATTGTCACCTCTGCCAGAAAGACATTGCCTTAACCTCTTGTGCATGGTTTCGCCTTCACAAGTTCGGAGGTGCAAGATGTCCAGATCGGACGAGAGATTCCTTCATAGCTGATTCGATCATGCGCCAGAGGCTTAATCCAGCGGACCCATCACATATGTCATCAAATCACCATTTGCAATTTCAAACGTTCGAGTCGACAATTCAAAACGTCTATCGTGTCTTCAATCATGCTGGCGCAAAGAATTGCCAAAGGGTCCTAGCAGCCATCCATTTATGTGACAACATTAAACTCGCACTCATAATCGGAGATAACGGTTTATGAATAAAGTTTCTGGTTTTCGCAAAATCGTGATTTAGTTGCTCAATACCCACAACATGCAAAGGTCGACATAAGGTCGAAAAGCACATTTGCGAGTCAATAAGAGCTTACGCGACAACTTATCGGATTTGCATCAATGAGAGCGACGCCACGCAAAAATGAAAATCGATAACCGAACGAAGAGTCAGAACTCGCTTGTGCCAGCCTGGCCAAACACGGAAATTACTGGAAAGCAGTCCAGCGCCTAATTTCAGTCGGAATATCATCCCATCTGCACAAGCACGGCACTCTTGCAAAGTATACATCCTCCAACGTACAGCAGCTGCTATAACCAACCGCTCTCACCAAATAGTCTTACAGAACGGTGTTCGGTCAATCCGTCTTTGTCAATAATTAAAAGTCGCGAAACAGCCTTTAATGCGCTCAACTCATCCCCATCAGCGTCTTGTGCTAAAACTAAAGCTAAAACTGGATCATCTCCAGAATATGTTACGAGCGAATAGCAGAGGATCACTAGCTGAGAATTTGACGCATCTTGTAAACCATCGCTTTGCATGAAACGCACCTTCTGAAGTAGCGCTTTAGTTCGTCGACCAGAACATAATCGCACTGCCAAAAGAGGACGGGGTTATAAGATCAATAGCCGCCGGCGAAAATCTTTCTTTTATGTTCGAAGTGGGTCTGTTTTCAACTCCGCAAACGCTTTACCAGCCTATTACAACCAACACAATTAGGCTAGCACAGTGGAAAAGATCGTTAACAACGTTAGACGACTCCACGTGCAACACGCCAACGACAACAACTAAACCTGGATGAAGATCGACATTTCGAACGCATTCAACTGTGTCCAAGCAAACTTATGGGCAGTGATTGGAGAGAATGTTCCAGAGCTCTTGCCGTGGTTTGACTCTACGTACAAGTGCAAGGCACTCTTTCGTTTCGGGTCACTCTACCCTCTTAACTCATGTGAAGAAGTCCAGAAAGGAGATAAATTGGGGCCGTTCTACTTCTCGTTGGTTATTAGGAGTACAATTAAACATGTATCCCATATCCCCAGAATAAACCTCAGCATGTGGTACCTAGACGACGGCAAAGTCGGCAAGACGCCATCGGCAATCACATTCGCACTCAGCTGGCTCGATGCGAGCTTCAAGGTTATGGTGCTCTAGCTAAATTAGCGAAAGATCGAGTTAATCGGGCCTCCGGAAGCCGTAAATGGTTGCATGACCATACTATCAGAGGAGGTTTTAGAGAACACTTTCGTGAACATGAACTGGTTAGAATGTGGCTTGGAATTCCCTTGTACGTAAAGGACTATTGATGCGGTCGCTGCATGTGTATCGCAGATAAGAGAAGAATGCACTCGCTCCCTTTCAAGTTCGAAGGTTATCAAAGGACTGCGGCATAACGCTATTCGCGACGTGGTATTCGCAGCCGTACAATCAGCTCGAATAATGTAGACCTGAAAGTGCGATGAATTAAGTAACCCACCCCAACAATCCACATACCGTCACTCCGCCGCCAACGTACAACCCGCCGTTATCACGTATTAAGCTGTCAAGGTCAAGAACAAGAAATATAATAATAGGATCGAAGCAGCGAGATACATGTTTTTAGCCGCTGTAGTGGAGACCTCTGGTGGATGGAACGACGATGTAAACCGGTTGATCAAGCGTGTTGCGAATAATATGAGCCGAACAAGCGGAACTTGATGCGCAGTGACTGTTACATGGTTATATTAGCGCATCTTCGTCGCTCTAATGAGAGGAACGCCAAAGCCATGCTTGCTTCACTCGATTACCTTCCAATATAGGCTTTTGATTGCGACAAAAGGGAAATGTCTGAATATGAAAAACGTTTAAAAAATTTAAAGTTTGTTAAGTAAAAACTAAATCAAATAACCAAATACAAATTCGTATACTAATCAGCTAATCAAATTCTTATTTTCCGATTTAAATGATAATTTCGAAACGGTAAAATAATAGATGATAAGAAATCCGAAATAGAAAAATATGAAGAATATTAAAAAGATATTTAAAAAAAATACTGTTCTCATAAATTATGGGAAAATACAAAACATTAAAATATGTAAAATAATTAATATTTTAATTATTTTAAAAACATTTAAAGCATTCCGATGAGATACGTTAGTGCGCAAATATATGCTAATTTGCAAATAATGCTGCTACCATCATAGAAAACTAAGATAGTCAAAACAGCAATCAATACAATTAATTTTTTTGACGGAAATCGTAATTTCCCATTGTCGCGTAGGTCACTGTAACTGCTGATGATACTTCGACAACTTTGTATCATTCGTTCATTCAAAACTTAGTATATCTATTTAACGCAAAGAACTTAATCCGTAAATATTGAGGTTAGAATTTGTATCATAATTGCAATAATAGCATAAACCTACACGAAAAAAATGTAAAAACCTGATCGATTGCAAAAAGATTATCAAGCAACTAAGAAAATATAACAAACAGGAATTTGCTCAAAGTTATTGTTTGCTTAAAGTCACAAATTTCAAAGCTACAAACGAATAAACTAAATTTGATCAAAGGCACAGGAAAATCAATTTACCGCGATTGGTTTTCCAAATATTCCGGATGGTGCTGTAGTTGTTGTCCCAGTTCCAAATATAAATCCACTTGAAGTTGTCGTCGTTGGATTAGTAGCAAGTCCACCAAATGTACCCGGAGTAAATAAAGGCTAAATCATTTAATAAAAATACTCATTTCCTTCTTATTTTATTATAGTTTGCAAACTTATAGAAACAAAGAAAATAATACTTAATAATTTGAACATGATTAGCAGTCACGTGTTATAGATTAGTCTTTTAATATTCTGAATATTTAAAATATAAAAATATAAAAAATATAAATATAAAAACGAAATATTATGCAATAAAGATAATGGTCAATAACAAAGCTGATTTAAATTTGAAATTAAATATTAGTTTTCTCATTATATTTTAATGTGTTTTTCTAATATTTATATTTAAATAAAATTAATAATAAATAATTTTATTTTGTGTTTTATTAATTAAAATACACTTCTTTTCGTTTTAGCATTTTTTCTCATATTTAAAATTTCAAAGTTTTTAAAGTTAAATTTTTTTGTTTAGTTTCATTTCAATTTTACAACTTATTTTCTTGTTTTTTAATTAATTTTATTTATATTCGGAAGGCTTTTCGTTGTTTTATGGTTTATTTATTAATTTTTAAATACTTCATTACTTTAAATTTACAAAAGAAAAATTAATAACAATAGCAGATATTAGTTCAATGTTTCTTATAAAACCTTAATACTACCAGTTTATGGCCAATTTTATCGAATAACAAAATGTAAACTTACTTTTGATACCAAGCCAAATGCGCTCGTTGATGTGATCGCAGGACTGCTCGATATACCACCAAATGATTTATTGAACCAGGACGATGCAGAAGAGCTAGTGGTAGCCGTTCCAAAAGCATTCGTCGTTCCTGTATTTATTAAGATAGTATGTAATTAACAAAAATTAGCAAACCTAGAGCAGGTTTAAAAAACGAACTAGCTAAGTTAGATGTTTTTCGATTAGCCGCATAATCTTCTAATCGCAATTCCTTAAATAATCAAGGCATAAAATTGATTAACATTGAAGAGACAAACTTCAAACGATTTTGTTTGATACTGTGTCATGGCGGAGATAGACATAAATTTGATATTCTGCTTTTGATTAACGGCTCCCTTCTTAACATTGTCAATTGAAACAACCGGATCGAATTTTATTGTAGTCCCAGATATCTGCTGACCGATTGCTGAACACAAACATGTTTAGATATTAAATAATTCGTTTAGTATACTCTTTATAAACCAAAACATGCATGTGAAAATGAATTTTTTATTAATTAAAAATTTAATTAATAAACGAAGCAAATAATCGAAAAGAATAACTATTCTATAGAGTTCTAACTCGCTTTACTAACTACCACGGTATAATTATAGAACCTAGTACAGAAATAATTAAATTGTAATTCCAATGATGTTTCAAAGCAACGACTTGTTGGTAAACGGCTGATTTAGGAATTAAATTTGTCTGATAATTTTCAAATAAGAGGCGATATTATTCAAGAATTAAATTTGTCCAATATTTTTTAAATATATCAAAATCATAAATACGTCTAGTTTAGTGCAGTAAAAATCAAGTAGTCATTTTTCTAAAAATATGCCATATTTAGAATCTTAAGCAGTGAGGCACGTACTGAACGGACTTGTTGTGGATGAAGACTTAAATGGGCTGGATGTAGTGCCGAATGTGGACGATGATGATAAATTTGAGAAAGCTAGATTGCTGAATGAGCTTGTAGTTGCAGTTGATGATGTCGGAGCTGCAAAAATAGAGGATCCAAACAGGCCACCTCCGGTGCTTATGGCTGAAGTTGTTGTCGGTGTTGTATTAGATAGAGAAAATCCTTAAATTAAATGTCAGTAAGAAGTAATCTGTAAATTAAAAACTTACCTGTGTTAGGAAACGTGAATTTTGAACTAAACATTAATCAATATCTAGAATGGTATATTATAATGGGCTTTCTATAATGGAAATAAACAAGACGTTATGAATGTTTGTAAATGTGGCAGTACGACATTAATTTAATGGCACGAATTTTATTACTTTAGAATTAAAAATGTATTTAGGTAGCCTTATTATTAATAAAACAAATATTTATGAGCATATCGAGATATGCTATATATGAACATTTCAATTAGCATCAATTAAAACTATTATTAACTTATATCGCAGAGATTGCATCAAGAAACATGAACATAATGCTTACCTGTGATATAAGAACTTATTTATTATTTAGAATACTCGTGAGGTCAAAATAGTGGCTTACTTCTTGATATGAAAACCCTTTAACAAATCGTTGTGATGGAGAATACCAGATTTCGTTTTAACGACTTTGTTTATAGATTCCTTGCTCCGGCGACAGTTGTGAATCTACAGATTCCAGCCGCAAATGGTTTCATTAAAGGAAACGTCTCTATTCGTTAAATCTCTAATTTCATCTCGACTTTATGAAGTGATCTCTAAATGTTAAACATTTATTGAATTCTTGATATTGCTCAGCAATAAGTTTATGAAGCAATCTAGAGAGATATTTAGTCGTCACCATTATTATTCATGTGTACTAAATATGGTCAATATTTAAAACAGTAATTTGCATAGCTAGCGAATGCGATTTTAAGGACATAGTCGCTGAAATCGAGATGACGATATATCAGAGATAAATTTGTCAAATCTATCGAATCTATGTATATTCTCCAGCGTTTATTAGAGTGTAAGAAAGTCAATCAGACATCAATCTTGAAAATAACCTATTAAATATAACAATTTTAAGTATTTTTCTATTACATTTAAAGTAATAGTAGTGCTGGAAGAGCAAAATATCTTCAAACATAAATAATAATTAAAGGGGATTTAAAAAAATATCATGACTTTTTAGTTAACTACAGCCATCCTCACCACGTAATTGAACCTACTCTGAAGAGGGTGATGGGGACGTTGGAATAAATGCCAAACAAGGCACATATCAATGTACCGACGGGTCCATGTGACAGTCTCAAGTCCTAGTGATCTCAGTCTGTCTTCATAAGGCAACGACGCCAATGTTGGTGCTAGCTTTTTACACTGCGAAGTACCCTCTCTGATTTCTTATGTTCATGCACAGTACGTGGGTATACAACCGGAGCTGCATATAAAAATCTAGTCAATACATGTGCTAAAATCATAGGCCGAAGAGCAGTCAGATTAACGCGAACAAACGCGCGTCGAATCATACCTATCATTTTATTGGAGTTGGCACAAGCTTGATCAGTGTGCTTTTTGGTTGAAAAATTAGAGGTAACCCATACTCCTAAATCTTTGTGACTATCGACACTTTCCACAATACAGCCCTTATATTTGTAACAAACATATGTTAGTTGCTTGCGAGCATTACTAATAATACGCATTTGTTTGTATTTCGAAACGTTTATCACAAGCTTGTTAGACGCCGCCCACAATTCCACATTATCTATGTCAGTTTGCAAATTATCAACATCCTCACATAAATGAATGGGCCGCCATATTTTTAAGTCATATACATACAAACATGATCGAGAGCGAATGCACCCAGGCAAATCGTTAACATAAATGCTGAATAAAATCGGACCCAGAACTGAACCTTGAGGTACTTCAAGATGACATTCTCTAGATACAGACAATGACTAATCGACAAGTAATCGAAAGCAACGATCACGAAGAAATTCTCTAATCCAATCAACCATTATGTTTGTGAGTCCAGTATTGACAAGTTTCTGAAGTAAACCATGATTTACTCTATCAAAAGCTTTTGAAAAGTCGAAGAATATAATGTATGTATCGGTATAGTGTGCCTTATTCACTGTCCAATTAAGATGAGCATCAAGCAAATTTGAAACAGTTGAATAACCCTCCCGAAATCCGTGCTGATTAGGGACTAAAATGTTTCCAACACGAAAAAGCTCAACCATGTAGTGATGCACAAACCTCTTCAATACTCTAGAGCAAATGCACTTAATGCTAACCGGCCTATAATTCTCGACGGAAGAGGGATCTCCCTTCTTGAAGTAGGGACGAACAATTGACTGCTTCCACACATTAGGAAGATATCTTTCTAAGATTGACTGGCGAAAAATTGCACAGAGAGGAACGCAAGTTGAGCCTGCTAATCTGCGCAGATAAACAGAAGGTAGTAAGTCACAACCTCTTGAATTAGTTGTTTTTAGACGGCGTAATTCGGAATAGATTTTAGCTGGCGTTATCAAATTGTCAAGGTCCAACTCAAGACACGTGTCAGAGTAAGTGTTCAGCACACTAGATTCCATACAAAAAGTTTCATGTTCATTTGGGGGATCTTCTGAAGTGCAATAGTGTGCCGCAAACTCTTCAGCTAGGTCATTCGCGGACATGTCATAGAAATAGTGACAAATCGAAGAATCAACAGCTAGCCTACTTGATAAGTACTGAAAAAGGGCCTTTAAATCGTATTTACACCGGTTAGCTAATGCATTCTCAAATGCACACCGCTTCTTCCTTTTCAATGAATTGAATGAATTTCTTGCCTGTTTAAAAACATCATAACTACACTCCCCAACTTTGTAGCGATTGAATATCAAATTACGAGTCCTCAATGTTGAACGTAACTCAGAATCGAACCAGGGAGAATCTTTTCGACGTGTCCTGCTTCTAAGTGGAGAGAATAAAATAAGCAGCGACTCTAAGGTTCTCTGAAAGTAATTCCACGCGCCGTGTACTCCAACAACAGCTGGATATGGACATGAAGCTGTTTAAAGTATTGACTGAATAACATCTGTGTTGGTTTTATAAGCATTAATCACTTGATTTTCACGCGTACCTCGAGTTTCTTTATGAAACCTTAACCTAACGATCACCACGCAATGATCAGACATACCAATCGGGGCATCATACGGATAGCGTTAATAATCTCACTGTTCGAAGATAAACATACATCTAATAGAGATCTACTGTCACTAGCAAAACGAGTGCAATTTTGGACATGCTGAGTTAAACCACAATAGATGATACACTCCAGAAGGTCATAGGAAGCATGGCCACAAGTAGGAAAAGCCGAATACGAATTCCAATCAGCCCAAGGCATATTCAAGTCACTAAGTATTAAAACATTGGAGGTACCTTTAGAATAAAGTTCTACTTCCCCAATCAGTCTATCTGTGGCGGTCAAGGGTGAACGATATACTACCCCCAGAACAAGCGGAGCGGTATGCATGAATTTTACCCGACACCACAAACTTTCGACTTTATCAGAAGTGCTAAGAACAGTTACTTTCACATCGTTGCTCACATAAAGAATAACACCTCCACCTCTTCCACTTTCACGATCACTGCGGAAAACCAGATAACCAGGAATGGAGACTTCATTATCAACAATATCACCATATAGCCATGATTCTGTGATAGCAAGTAACTTAGGACGAATATACTGAACTCTATATATCAGTTCATCTACCTTCGATATAAGACAGCGAACATTACAATAGAGTATTTCACAATGCCCCAACATACCTCTGGGTGTATTCCTATCACCCCTTACATATCCTAATAACCAGGACTCTAAACGATTTAGACTCTGATAGGCAGAGTAGACGAGTCCGTTTCGATTACAGAATGCACGCGAGGCGACATGACTAGTGGGATCCAACTCAGCCGGGTGCGTCGCTTCACAATCTTAAAATGTTTCACATAGAGATTTTTTCTCCTTTAGCAACACGAGATGCTAGTTACTCTTTAGCCTTCGTTAATTTTTTCGTTTTGATACATAAAGATCTTTCAGCAGTCGAATATTAGTCCCTTTGAGACGGAACGAGTTTCGCAACATTAAGGCAGCATGAAATTGGTTATGGAAGACAGCTTTGAGTAGTCGTGGTTAATTATTTAAAGCATTACGCTTACTTAGGCGGAAAAGAACGACAAGATTAACTTTTTGGACTGTCTCAATGTCACAGGAGCCCAGTACATGTGCCAGAATAGACCTCAAACTGTGAATGTCGTCATTCAGTCGTACTTGCGCATTCTCAAAGATAGACTCGGGCACATTAGCTAGAATAACTGAGCATCCTCTATTATATATAACTCCAAAGGTGCTGATTTGTTACCTTCGATATATCTTCGTCGAATAGCAGACTCAATATATACACCACTTTGTAACATATTTCGACAATCTATTATTGATACGAATCTTCCAAAAGAGTGGAAACAATCGATCATTCACCCCATCTTCAAAAAGGGTGATAGATCTTCAGTACACAATTATAGACCAGTAAATATTACTTGCTTATGTTGTAGAATGTTAGAGCGAATTATACATGGTTATATGGTCAAGTTTTATAGTGAGAATAATGTAATAGCTTCTGAGCAACATGGTTTCCGTAAGGGTTATTCGACAGTTACTAATCTACTCGCAGCCCATCTTGATTGGTCAGCTAATAAAGCCGTATCAATTGCTACTGACATCATATTCTTCGATTTCTCTAAGGCATTTGACAGAGTAGACCATAGATTCCTCCTAAATAAACTAGAGAAAAGTGGCATTCCATTTTTGCTTGTTAGATGGATTGAATCGTTTTTAAGCAATCGTAGTTATTGTGTGCATGTAGATAATTTTTACTCTTCTTCGCGGCCATGTAATATAGGGGTGCCTCAAGGTTCAGTATTGGGTCCATTGTTATTTAGTGTCTACATCAACGATATCCCGGAATTTATTGATTCTCGGATGCTTTTATATGCAGACGATTTGAAAATCTTGAGGGCAATTCGTTCACCCAATGATATAGTTAAACTGCAACGGGATATCGATGAAGTCGAAAATTGGGCTCTGCTCAATAGGTTGATTGTAAATATATCAAAATGCAAACATTTACGTGTTCGTGGCGGAAATGCTCAATCTTTAGTTAATTATAGCTTTCAAAGCAGTGATATAGAACGAGTGAGCAAATATAAGGAATTGGGAGTGTGGATAAACAGTGATTTGAGTACCGTCACACATACTGAACATGCTTGTTCAAATGCGTTGGGGATAATCGGTCAACTTCGACGCACTTTCATTGCACTCAATCAATTTGCCCTACGTCCGCTAATCTTTGCTCATGTGTTGAGCCGTCTTCTATATGCTGCGCCGTGTGTGTATCCCCAAAATTCAAAAGAACATATTAGTTCAGAGAGGGTACTTCATAGAGCTACCAAGCTAGCACCGCAACTGAAATTTTTGTCGTACCCTGATCGATTAAAAGCACTTAGACTTGAGACTGTCACGTGGACCCGCCGGTACATCGATATGAGTATGGTCTGGCAAATTCTTAATGATTTGGATCATCCACTTCGAGATTGTCTTTATTTGCGCTCATCCAATATCCTCCGAGGCCATGGTTTAACCCTGCGACGTGAAAGGATAAGAAAATCACGAGCTGTCCAATTTGATCGGCGAGTTGTATCTCTGTGGAATAGGCTTGGAGAGTCAACA
This sequence comes from Pomphorhynchus laevis, assembly GCA_012934845.2. Lineage (NCBI taxonomy): Eukaryota > Metazoa > Acanthocephala > Palaeacanthocephala > Echinorhynchida > Pomphorhynchidae > Pomphorhynchus > Pomphorhynchus laevis. Next base: position 3,643 of record WNNJ02003285.1, on the reverse strand, counting down.
GTGTGCAGTAGCAATATCAACGAATTCAAAAAGAAATTACGGATGGAGGATGCCATGGGGAAAGCTGCTTTTCCGTATTTGTGATACTTTTATTATATTTTCTTTTTTTTTCTGCAGTGAACCAGCCAATTAAGCCATGCTTTTATGTGCTGTTGAAACATTAATAATAATATATACGCTTATTTGAGATCACCCTATCAAGACCATCACAGGACACAGCCGATTGTGTATCTGTACATGTACGTAAGCTGGGTATTTGAGTATCCGATTGAACAATCTTCCGCAAGCTAGATAAGTCTGTCTGGGTCTGTGAATCATGAGACTCTAAAGAACTTGATGGTGACATCAAGGTTACGAGTGCGTTGCCCGAGGAAACGCACTGACCATCTTTGTTTGAGATAGTACGAAATGTCGCATTGTGAGCATTCAACATCTTCGGTGTATCACTTTGTGAAATCGCATCATCAGACAGAACATATTTCGAGACTTCGTCATATGGTCTTGACAGTGAATTTGGAGTTGAATAGAAAGAACGCAAATATCCCCACTTCCAAATACGGGATGTTACAGGTCCATCGCTGCCGACATGAGCGCCAGTTGTTCGAGTTCGGTTGTCAATATGTAAAGCAATATCGGGAGAAAGACGATCAACGACAACGCAGGTAGTCCTATCGTTCGTGGTCTGTGAAACTTTAGGGACTGTATTTTCAGCAATTTGTTGCAATTTGCGATCGTTTGTATTCTCATCAAGGGGAATAACGCAGGCAGTTGTATCATCCCCAACATGCGCATCCCCAGAAACTATATTTTTAAGGGGATGTTGAGCTTTGAAAGATGATATTTTATCGTCCATGAGAACAATTCGCCTGAGCGATTGATTATGTGCTTCTTCAAATTCGACCAAACGTCTTCTTAAAACATTAAGCTCCTTCACAGCAAAAAAGCCACATAAATAAGCATCATCGGAATTGTTTTTTTAACTTGCTTATCCAAATAGTGGTCCAGGTGTCCCACAAATCGTTCAAACACTGGACTTGGACAGATATACACTCATCAATTAAGCTTGCATTTAGAGATACGGTGTTTACATTAGACTTCTTAGCTTTAAACTTTGATGTTTTTCATGTCATTGTGTTTTGTTCTGCTGGCAAGCTGTTTTGTTCTGCTGTTCTTGTTATCGCCAGTGCAGCTTTGTCATACCTGAGTCGTTTATACTAAGATGTTGTTTCTAGAGACAATAATATGCTGATTATGTATATTAATATTTTAAGTATTTAACAATCAAGACAATTTTTTAAATGACAATTTTTATATACGCCAATCAACCTCCCTGCCGTGCTTCAAACGCCAAATCCGATCCCATTTAAACAATTTAACTAATTTATCTGTATAACTTTTGCTGTTTTTCTGTTAGTGGACTTGTAAACGTGCAGCTGGCACGCATTTATCACTTTAAATAAATTAGTATTACTCTGTATTGGAATAAACAAATGCAATATTACAATGTTACTCTAGACAATCCCATCTCATCAGAAATATATAATTAGCGTGTATTTAAAGCTCGTTTTAATGTTCAATCAATTACCGGTCCATAAAAATTCTATATTATAAAAAATATAACACGATAAATATCATAATTATAGAAAAACTAAATATTTATATATTAACATGTTTTAATTTTTATATAGCACAAAATAAATGACCTCAGTTAACTAATCTGGATATTACATACTCAAAAATCAAATAAAAGTTATCTGCCATGAAGATAATTAATATAATTGAATTATTTATTTATTTTTTAAGATTTTTAAAGATTATAAAATTTTATAAATTAGTCTAAAAACTCAAAATGTACTTTAATATTAAGGGATGTTAGTATAAGGTAGTCACATGTCTAAAATAATTGTGACTAATTTCCTTTAAATCTTAAAAACGCACTCTCAATCATTACCATTATAAAAAACGTTTTTAGGGAAAAAATAAAAACAAGCTATTGTCTGCATGTATTAACAAAAATTAGAAATTTTAAGATTACACACGAAGGAAAATAACCCGAGAATACACAAAACATTTCATACATACATGCCACACACATAAGGATACAATAACTATTTTAAATTTATTTCTTCATTTTAATTCTTCATGCTCTCAAATCATTATTTATATAACTAATATGTTAATTAGTTATTAGTTATTATTATTCATATTAGTTAATTAATATGGATGTTACATACTCAAGAATCAAATAAAAGTATTTTTAGCCAGAAAGATGTAATTTAAATGATTATATTACAATTTTTAATATGAAATATGAAAAAATATAAAAGCTATTTGCAGAGAATCCATTACTTGCCATATTTCATTATTATTTCATCACCTTTAAGATTTAAAATTACATTAATGAGCCAGTCTTATTGCTAATAAGACTGTCACATTAATAATTAACTTAAATTTACATTTAAAAACATCATGACAAAATGTTAGCGTGATTTACAAACAATAGTTAGTATGTACTGTGGAACACTCTGTTATGGGTGACGTGAAATAAGTGCCCTATCGCAAAAGTGGCAGTGTATAATCGATTACGAATATCGTTTCTCCAGTAAACGAGAACAGAGTCACTGATTTTTTGCACCGTCATTCTAATTCCATTAATCTACCTAATAATATCAAGTCTCGTAATAACCAATATACTAACTCTTGCGAACAATCATCATTACTTAAAGTACGTGGTTAAGCTTATGCCTAAGCATAAGCTAATCGATTATGCAAAAGCTAAAAGCTTATGCTTAAGCGATTTAATATTTATTTCTTGTTATGTCAAATCAGCTAACTGAGTCTACGTATTTAATATAATTATAAAATAAACAAAACATAATAATGCTAAATCAAAATTTAATAATTAAATAATAAGATAAATAATTGTTATAAGATTTTCTATAATTTATATTAAGTTAAAATTTGAAATTGAAATTTAAAATAAACGTCATTTTTATGAATTGACTAATAAATAACAGACGTTGTATCGTAAAAAGGATTAGAGGTCATCAGGAGGAACTGTTATGCTATCAGGTTTAGGCTCTTATTCTTCGACCCAGCATTACAGCGGGGCCAAATAGGTGATAAGGACGTATTTCCTCTGATAAAACTATCTAGTATCTTATTCTAATACAAAGTATATTATTTATTATCCATCCATAAAAATTTGCCACTTAAGAGTTTAAATTTATTCTTTATATTATTGTGTTGATTTATATATTTTACTATTTTCTGCTTGATGGTATTTTTATAGTAACCTAGTTTAAAATATGCATCTATTAAATTATTTAAATGATTTTGATGAAAACCAATATCGTTACAAATTGTTGAAATTCTTAAAATTTCATTATTTAATTTATTTTATATTATATGGTATGCATGAATGCTAATGCAAAAATATGTTTCTTGTAAATTTAAATATGTCATCTTTACGATATAAATTAAAAGTAGTTTTAATTGATGTTAATTTAATGTTCATATCAAGATATATACCTTCTTTATCATCAATATTGGTTTTATTAATAATGAGGCTACTGGATAAATTTGTCCGCTTATTGAATAAAAATTGTTAGAGCTAAATGTATTCTGAAAATAATATAATATT
>WNNJ02003284.1:0-29481 GCA_012934845.2 Pomphorhynchus laevis | reverse complement strand
TTTGAGGGCAGAACATATTCGAGATATGCTGTCGGTAGATCACGGGGTTTTGCTTCAACGCCTAACATCACTAGTCAACAACATGATCGCTGGTACTCTCCCGAACGACCTCGTGCCCTTTGTCGCCGGTGCTAATCTCATGGCATTGAACAAACCAGATGGAGGGATCCGCCCCATTGCCATTGGGGAGACATTACGTCGTCTTTGCGCTAAGTGTATTTGCTCCAAACTTCGACAGCGATTTGCCGAATCCCTCCATCCGCACCAGCTCGGTGTAGCGACGCCAAACGGAATGGAACAGATAGTACATCAAGCACGTCGGCTACAACAACTTCATGATCAAAATGTTAATTGGGTTTGGGCTAAAATCGACTTGGCTAATGCTTTTAACACGCTGAACCGGGATTCCTTCGTCAACGCGATCGATAAGAATTTTCCAGAAATTAGTCGTTGGACATCATGGTGCTACGGCACTACCTCAAGCCTTCGGTTCGGTAGCCTGAAACCTCTTCAGTCTCGAAGAGGGGTACAACAAGGAGATCCTCTTGGTCCAGTTCTATTTTGCCTGGCGATTGATCCGATTGTGGTCCAGATATCGGAGATTGAAGGTGTCAGCTTAAATAGGTGGTACCTCGACGACGGAATAATCGGCGGTACTCCTATTGCGGTGGGCGAGGCTCTGGCTCGTCTTGCTGCTAATTTTCCTGCGATTGGACTGTCTATTAACTGGAAAAAAACCGAAGTAATTGGTAGGGAAGACAAGGTCGACTTGATAAAGAACAGATGCCCATGGATCACATTGGTCAACACCACAAAAAACTTTACAATTCTTGGAAGTCCCATCGGGTCTAAGGAACATTGTTCGGGATACCTTGTCGATGTTGTTCTACCATCCCTGCGTCAAACTCTGGACTCGCTCGAAAATCTCCCTGACCCACAAGTTGCTTTCATCCTGCTTCGTAGCTGCGCATCCGCTCCACGGGTAAACCATTTAATGCGCACTATAGACCCCGCCTTCGCCGAAGAGTTTTTCCGTTTGTTCGACCGCTTGATATTGAAGTGTTTTAGCAATATCACTTCTATTCAACCCGATAAGTGGGCGTGGATGCAAGCTTGCTTACCGCTGAAGATGGGAGGACTGGGCCTTCGAAGCTGCTTCCAACACTCTCAGGCAGCCTTCCTGTCTAGTGTAGACACTGTCGCTAGCCAATTAAATCTTGACCCTTTAACTTTCCCTGGGTACGAATTCGTTAAATCTATTATTCCGCAACATGTAGGCAATCCGCAAACAAATCAACGAGGATTATCTTGTCACATTGACGAAGTGTCGCGCAGCAGGCTATTGGAGAATGCCGATCGCTTCAATACTGCCCGATTATTGGCAGTTTCATGCCCACACGCGTGTGCTTGGTTACAGGCCGTCCCTAGCAAAGCCACACATATGAACTTGGCACCAAATGAATTCGTTGTGCTACTACGTCTTTGGTTAGGGTTGTCTCTCTGGAACAGTGATTATCGATGCAGACGCTGCCTTAGGATGGCAGACAAATTCGGCTTCCACGCCTTAACATGTCAGTTTGGAGGCCACCCTGGAATTCGACATGATAGCTTGAGGGATACAGTCTTTCAAGCAGCGGTTTCTGCTGGATTGAGGGTGGCAAAGGAGGTACCCAACCTTATTCGTGGTTTGCGAGAGAGACCGGCGGACATTCTATTTTATAAGGACCCTCCTTTAGCAGTTGATTTTGCCGTAACTAACCCTCAACAAAATGCTTATATTTCCATGGCTTCTGAGATCCCTGGCTATGCCGCAAGCAAGTATGCCACCTGTGTCAAGGAAAGGAAATATAAACGCAAATTAGAGGAGAATGGATACAGTTTTACGGCAGCAGTTGTTGAAACTTACGGAGGATGGAACCCCCAAGGGGAAAAGCTAATTCGTTTCATTGCTCGTTCTATGTCATGTAGAAACGGTACCCCGTATTGTAGCACAGCGGGTCAGTTATTTCAGCGCTTGTCCGTCGCACTGATGAGAGGAAATGCTAAAGCGATCCTCAAAAGTCTTGACGAGATGGGCCAACCCTTACTAGAGAAAAGTCTTGGATTTTGTGACGACCCATCTCCGCGACTCTTTTCTTTGAGCAACCTTGCACAGCCCGAGGCCCAGTCAGTTGAGATAGTTCATGACTCCAATATTCGGTCAGCTTCCGTCGTCAAAGGCGACCATTCTGAGGTTGACATGCCTGTCCTGCAACTCATGTCTCCACGACGACCTTCGGCATATCACTCAACATCTAAACAATCAAATAATGCTTCTTTGTCACTTCAGCAATCACCAACAATTAAGGAGGGGTTGATATCGCTTCAACCGAATATTGATCAACATACCTATGGAACTGCAACATTATCCAGATTAACACTTGCACCATTTTTGAACCTTCCATTTGGAAATTCAAATTGTACTGAAATACAACAAAATACTTTTGGCACTATTCAGACAAATCCACATGCAGTTCAAAACCTTCTAAGTAATAATTTGGCTCAAAGACTTATGAGTAATCCTGCATTGCTTAGTTCAATTAAGCTTAACAATCCACAAATGCAAAGAGTGAGGGAGCAGAACCACGAGGTTTCACAATTCGTTAACAATCCGGATTTAATGTGTCAAACAATGGAAATGATTCGTATTCCTACAACTATACAGGAAATTACGAGAAACCATGACAGAGCCCTGATTAACCTTGAGAGATTACCGAGCGGATATAAAGTTCGACAGAGAATTTATCGCGATTTTCAAGAACCAATGCTTAATGTGGCACATGAGCAGTTTGGCGATAACCCTCTGAATACTTATTCTAGTTCATCTGGTACAGCTAACACTAGTCAAGTAGGAACTGAAAATACAAACCTCCTGCCAAACCCGGTGGCATCTCAGAATACTACATTTCAAATCGATTCGTCTAGTTCATATGTATCTAATTCAAACCGTTTAGAGTCGCCTTTGCAATCTACGTCAAGCGAAAACACTAATCGGTATTCTACGATGAACCCTCAACAATTATTAGTAGTCGATGCTAAAAACCCTCTCATGTTATTCGACATGTTGCGGGCATCCAGTTTTGACCCAAATATGAATAATTCTCTTTGCGATCCTGGTATTCTACTTAATCTGCTTAAGATTCTTCTTAATCTGCTGCGTACATATGAATTTATACAGGACGAAGGACAAAGAGAACAAGTACATCGTGTAATTCATGAGTTTATGAGTCAGTGGCCAATACCTGAAATTTGTGCTCTATGCACAAATACTCGAGCATTGAGGACGATTGTACAAATTCTAAAGAATCTAATTCGTCTTAGGGACACATCCCCACAAGTATATTCACAGTTGATATCTTCAAATATAAGCGGTCTAGTCGATAATCAAATGAATAGTCAACCTACTTCATCTGATGTGGATTCTTTTCGATCACCAAGCAATAGACAAACAGCTTATGCAACAACAGTATTTCAAAATTTACAATACTCAAATCAAGATTATACTGCTTCGTTGTTTCAACCATTAGATCGTCTTCATCTCCAGCAACATCAGCCGACAAATCAACAACCAAACCAAACTCAAGAACATCTTTATGCATCCGAACTTGTACAAATGCAGACATTGGGATTCCATAGCCGTGATACTAATCTGGAAGAGCTTGCTGCATCTATGGGGGACGCAAAAATGGCTGTGGAACGTAATGAAGATTTTGATCGATATTCTTATTAGGTATATAATAATACCCAATAAAGATCCCAGATATTTTTAAGAAAATCAAGTTCAAGACACGATAATTTGATATAAGTGATTACAAAAGAAGATGCATTTGGATCGAGCACGACTATCTCAAATGATCACAGTGAGCAATGTAACAATGTCAAGAGGTAAGCAAAGCGAATGTCGCTGTGCAAAGGATAATACTCAATGCACGAATTGTTATACACCAAATTGCTCGAATAAAATATTAGCTTCGACACCAGTGATAACCGGGGATAGTAACACAACTGTTCGAATGAACAACACTCAAACTTCTCAAAACTGTTCCGAACGCATAACAATCGTCAATTTCTTCAGCGTCGCTTTATTTATAGAAATCAGAAGAAATCAGAGTGATAAAAGATAAATCCTTTCCTTTAAAGACTGACTATTATTGATTCCTCTTAAACTTTTATCGTACTGTAGTGCTTGATATAAATAAGATGTGCGTGAATCTGAAAGCTCGCACAGTATCGTTCCAACTTGTACTACAGAGTACAAAAAACCGTTGTATACGAGTGATCCGATTACACGTCGCTTGCGATTGTGAAATGAAGGTCAGACTTACGAACTAATCCTCGAAGCGCACAAATTACAAATTAAGCGTTCTCGTTTTCAATATGCATCAAATTCAACTGTTGGTTGGGTTAAAAAGTTTATATAGCTCTTATGCAATGGCCAAACTCGATCGGCCTCAAAATTACTCGAAAACTCAAACTTACACATGAGAACTCTTCATCTGAAAGACCATGTCAGAAATGAAATTGTAAGGCAGAAACTCATTCAGCTACATCAATCAGCAGTTAAATTACACAACTGCTCTATTTTAAAATAACGCTTACCGAATGTAAAATTACACCATCTCATCAGATTTCAAGACAGTTCGGTAGCGGAATACGAAAAGCGACGAGAAACAGTCATGATTCAGCTGGTCATTCCTAAGCTAGTATTACTTAACGGAGTTCAATGCGGAAGCTAGTATTACATAACGGAGTTCAATGCGGAGTTCAATTGGCATACATTCAAATAAATTAGCTTTAGATCTAGCCGAGTTTGCAATAATCATTTCAACAATTTCATTGTTTACGAAAACCCTGAAAGCGTTCACTATTAGTGGTTTGAAATCATTAGAAAAATACTGGATTCCGTATATTAGGCATTAAAGCGGTAAGCATCCGAATTATAAGGCTCGTTCTCGCTACCAGAATATCTGTTATTATTCTTAGATCATCTAGGAGCTAGTGCTTATACGGTAGTATCACAAAATACAAAAAGCACAAAAGACAGAAGAACTAAAACATGAATGATTGACATTCACAGTACCCTATTCATAAGATTAGTTTTGACTTGGTCCGCACTATTTCCACAGGAAGGTTATTCCATTCCTCGGTAGCTTGGTCCACCAGGCTATTGAGCCCTTTCAACCGCCTGCAAACAATATTAATAGTGAATTCATGTCCTCGCGTACGAGCTTCCGTCCACAAAGAGAACATAAAATAAATTAGACTTGTAGGATCATTAACGGCCTTCCATGTGACAACAAGATCCTTCACGCTACGTTTATGAGCCATGGGTTTCATATTTAAGAGCGATAATCGGTCATGGTAGGGGAGGTCCCGTAAACCTGAAACACATTTGGTTGATTTTCGTAGCGTTCTTTCTATCTGAAGATCTTCCATTCTAGTTACTAACGACGACACTTCGGAGCAATACATTATTATGTTTCCAGCATAAGCGTTAAACAGGAATGGAAATTATTCTACTGTGAGACGGAAAAAGCATCTACTGATAACACCAAATATTCTCAAAGCCTTGGAACAAATCGCGTCAGTGTTCATTTTCGTTTTAAAGTTGTTTGAAAGAATTATTCCAAAATCATTGATGTGGTCAAGAGGTAAAACGACAGAACCGATGAAATAGCGAGGATCGCCGAATTTATGGCCAATGTGCATTGTGGTACAGTTGGTTATGCTCAATATAATTTTATTGTCTCGTGCCCAGTTAGAAAGAGTAGTCAAATCCGCTTGAAGAAGGGTTCAGTCCGGTTGAGATTTGATTTCACGCCATAATTTAATATCATCGGCATACAAAAGAGAAGGTGACTTAAGACTACCCAGAAGATCATTTATAAATATGTTGAAAAACAACAGGCTAAGAACAGCACCTGCGGGACCTCCTTGGAAACCTGTACCCAATGGGAAAGTGAATATACTACACGGACTGCAAATTTCCTATTTCAAAGATAAGATTAGATCCAGGACACGGTGTGTGGGTCAAATCCATAAACGGTAAGTTTTCTCAACAGTATGCTATGGTCTACCGTATCAAACTCTTTGGTAAGGTCGATAAACAGGATGTTACTATCGAAACCGTTGTCTAACGACTGAAACCAAGTGTGTCGGGCAACAAGAAGATTTGTGGATGTTGATCTCCGGGAACGGAAACCACGTGGGACGGATTAAACAGTTACTTCTCGCTTACATGCGCATTCATCCGTCGTAAAATTAATCGTTTGAGAACTTTACAGCAAATACACGTCAGATGTATAAACCTGTAACTACATGTCTGTAAACGATCACCTTTTTTAAAAATCGGGAAGACGATGAATCTTTACCAATCGTCTGGAAGAACTTTGTAAACGATCGAATATTGAAAAATTTGAACTAATGGAACGACAATGTTGCTTGCCACATTTCAGAGCAGAATAGAAAGAAGATTATCCCGCAGAAGAGCAATGCCTCATCCGTAGTAATTCTTGGTATACAATAGATATATCGAACCAAGCAAGAGAAGAAAATTAAACATATTTCATTAAATTGATGTCTGACTGTTGACTAAACTCATCCTGAACTGCAACAAACTCAGATGCGAATTATCTAGCTATCGACTTATCCTCAACTAGTAATACATCATTATCCTTGGTGCAGAATTTTTGATTCTGCAACTTTAGCTTACTTGATGCAAAACGGAAGAGAAATTTTCGGTTCAACCTAAAATCAGTCATAAGTTTATTCTCAAATCGAAGCTTATTCTCACGTTTTAATTTAGTCACTTTGTTACGAAACGCACAGAAATCGGAGTAATTAACAGCGCCCCTTTTATATTCGAAGAATAACTTACTACGACCTTTGAGCATTTTTTTCAATTTAGAATTGAATAAAAGTCTCGTTGAAATACAATTTTGACATCGTTTAAGTGGAGATAACCGATTAAAAGCAGAGGCAAGTGTGTTCCTAAAAAATGACCAAGCCGATTCTATGCCTTGAGAGAACGGGTCCTTCCAAGTATCAAGTGATACAAATCTGTTTGCGACTATAAAATCCGGCTTGCATGGATTCACATGAGATGTAGGTGAACAAGAGAGCTTCCCACTAACAGGAAGTTGAATAGATAACACACGATGATCACGCAGTCCCAAGGCATCATTATAATCGATATAAACTGTACATTCAGGACTAGATAGGCATAAATCCAACAGGCTTCAAGAGCTCCCCTACACCCTTTTATGCGGAAATAATTATCCTAATCGACACGGAGAGCGTAAAAATCGCCATGAATGCAAACATTGCGATTAAGCGAAAATCGGGTCAGATCCTGCTCAGTATTTTGACAATCAGCCAAATGACTACGATAAACAAGATCAAGAATCAGGGAAGGTGATCCCTGTTCAACGATAATCCGACACGATAAAGATTCTGTGCGATCAATGGAGCGACAACTTAATACCTTCACACCAATGCTATTATGGACATACAATATTATGCCGCCTTCCCGTGAGCCAACCCGATCGCACCTAATTAAGGTATAGCCAGGGATGGCTACTTCAGAATTTAGGATATTGTGCCCTAACTATGACTCTCTTAATGCAATCAGAAGAAAATTTCGTTTTGTTGACAAAAAGCTGATTTCGTCAAATTTCGAAATGAGGCTTTGAACGTTAGCGTACATTATACCAAGTCGTTATCATTAGAAGTCATTCCGATAGAGTAGACAAGGGAATAATTGTTCAACAGTGGGTGGGATTATGCGGCCGATTAGTCCACTGCTGGAACATATGCGGCGTAGCGTGCCAGTAATATCGGATTTATTCCTACCGGAGGGGAATATAAGGGTACCCAATACACTCGAACACGGCGCCGCATTACCTAAAAATCCTGTAGGGTGATATCACGTTCTTCATCTTGAATTGCCGGTTGAGCTCTTTTTTGACAGCTTTTTACCGCAATCGATCAGTTACATCGTGATCGCGCGGAAATCGGATACCTGATCCGCGTAATTGATGCGCGTATCTGAACAAAGTATCAACATATTGCTTTCAACTGAGCACTACTTTTAATAAACGAGGTTTTGTGCTATCCTGTATGACCTTATCTAAACGGAGCATGGAGATAACGCGTAATAAGCAAATTACGGAATGATCACATCCAGATAGAATCATGGAAATGATTGCACGGACTTTCTCTAAATCGTCATTTATCCTATGTTGACTATTTACAGCCGACGATTTACAAATATTTGAAATTAGGAAAGCACGTTCGGGCAATTTCAACAAGTCAAAGGGTGCAAACCGATCACCATGCGATTTCTCGGCCATTTCAGCAAATGACTTTGTTCTGGTTAGAGTGATGGACCTTACGTCTGGCAGTTTTATTGATTGGTTTTGATTGACTGGGTCCTCGAGTATTCCATCGCCACCCTTTGTCGGTTTCGAATCAATTGTAACTGAGTTGCATGTTGAACAGCTATCAAAATGTTCAGGCAGGTGTCCTATAGCCAATCAAACAACCAAGTCCACTGACCATAGTGCCATAAGTGTAAGTTCCTCAGAATCTGTCGAGTTTCTCAACCGTGATAGTATTGGGGAACATGCCTTCATACGATTTCCTAATAAGGAGGATTCATCTACAAGATGTCCATCTGCTACTAATCAGATTGGCCTAAATATATCTGAACAACTATCAGTGGAATATCCAGATTCTGCCTATCCCCAGCATTGCTTATGTGACGAGCTCAGTGAGGATTTAATTACCACAACATCCTCGAAAAAAGACGACAGCGTTGATGACAAAGTTTCTAAATCATTAGAGTCAACAAATACTTTACCTATTCGTCTGAGGAAGGACAGTGACGGGATAAATTCTGATTGTGGATGTGGGTTAACAGCTATCAATGAAGATTTAATTACATCCGATCCGATTCAGGCGAGTTTCCCGATGCAGCACACTCAAACCTTTTCAAAATTTGCAAAACGTCATAACCGCGCCTGAGCAGTCATCTTTGCTAACATACCTGAGTCTTGATCTGTGAACATTCAACATAGTCTGAATGATGATCTTATGGAGGTACGCTCTGTTCTTTCAACATTCCTGAAAGATTTATCTAATGAAATTATCTCCAAGATTAAAGTAGTCTCCCTGTTTCGCGTGGGTAAAAAAAGTGAGGACAGTTGCAGTCGTCCTAGACTTCTAAAAGCCATTTTGAGAGATTAAGGATCAGTTAAAATTATTCTCCATAATTAGTTTCGTTTGTTCGGTGGCCAAGTCAGAATACTAAAAAATCTTGATGTTGAACAGCGCAAACACCTGCGTAAAGCGAAGGAACTTTTGAATATACACATAAATAACGGAGAGACAAATCTGACAATACGAAATTTTCAGGCTGTGCGGCAGAGGATTTGGATTCGCTGGATCCTGCTAATAACGGGATCGGTCTGAATCACCCTGCCGGAGCTTTTTATTCGCTAATGACATCAATGTATCATAATAATATTTGTTTGGATAATATTATCAAATACAAATCTCCCATATGGTATGCACTTAAGGGTATAAAAATGTCTAGTCGACGCACCCCATATAATTGCACATATTTTCATTGTTTGCTTCTCTACTCGAATAAAATTTACGAATTAAGAGTTTGTGCCCAAGTGCAGAATCCTTTGCTGGTTGCAATAACAGAGTTGTGGTTAAAACCTGATGTTACCGATGGTGAGATCGAGTTATCTAATTATTTTAGCTGTCGGGCTGATAGGTGCAATAGAAAAGGAGGTGGGTAATACTGTATGTTCACTTTAGCGCAGTAGTTACACTGTTCGAAGTAAAATTTGATGATAGAGTTGAATCTTTATGGTTGAGAGTTTCACTCTCAAATCTCCAACCGATTGTCATTGGTCTCATTTATCTTAGCCTATGCGCTAAGGTCGGTTGCATTGTCAACGATTTTCATAAGTACGCTACTTCGCACGATTAGTTAGTTTTGGGAGATCTCAATATGCCTCATGTAGATTAGGAAACGTACACACCCAGAGTAGGATGTGATAGTGGTTCATTAGAGTTACTCGACTAAATCAACGTTTTAAGTATCACTTAACATGTGAGAGACTTTACTAGTTTCTGTGGGAATCAGCGATCTCTGTTAGATATTTGTCTGATCTCAAACGTATGTTTTGTAAAAAAAAGGATTTATTTTAACGTGGCAAATGCGTGCCAGCGCACGCTTACATGACCACAACAAAACAAGACTGTGAATCAGGTGTCGAGAAGGTGTGAACGGAGGAGGTGTTTGAATGTGATAAAGGAGGGAGCGTGGCGGACGTCGAGAGGGAGTTGATTCCAGGCGAGTGAGGCGGCGACTAGGAAAGATCGGAGATCGTAGTTGTTGGATGGTTAGGATGATGGATTTTGGAGAATTGGCGAAAAGGCTAAGGCAGTAATCGATTTTAGGGAAAAGAAGCGATGAAAGAAGAGACATACAAGAACGGAAGTCGATAAGGGGGCGGATACGGCGGATGTCACGGAGAATTAAGTTAGACGAGCGGACCTTGTCACGGACGAAGGGTTTAAGGGAAAGGTGATCATTGAAATGGAAGCCTAAGAAAGTGAGATTGTGGACTATAGGGATGATCGATGAGGCAAAAGATACAATGGGAGGAGATATGCTTGGTTTACGGGAAAGGATCCACATTATTTTAGACTTTTCGTCGTTTAGAAAGAGATGGAGATTGGACAGACGTTTGTAGATAGAAGAAAGACAGTTGAAGGCAGAAATGCCGATATCGTGTATGCGATATGCGGTGCATGAGCATAGATTAGAATGTCATCGGCGTATTGCATGACGTTAAAGGAGTAAGGTTTGATAAATGGAGAGAGATCGCCAAGCAAAAGAGAGAAAAGCAGGGGACCTAGGACTGAACCTTGTGGGACCCCGCAAAAAATAGGGATGGGAGGGGAGGATGATGAATTAGAACAGACGCGAAAGGAACGGTCGGATAGATATGAGGCGAACCATGCTACGGAGGAGGAAGAAAAGCCGTAATCATAACGAAGGCGAGAAAGGAGGACGGAGTGGTCGACAATGTCGAATGCGGAGGAGAGGTCGATGGAGATGAGAACACTATATAGAGCCTTGTCTCGAGAAATGAGTAAGTCGTTGTACACTTTTATGCATGCGATTTCTGTCGAGTGATTAGAGCGGAAAGCGGATTGGAAAGGAGGGTACAGATTGGATGAGGAGAGATAAGCGTTGATTTGTATTAAGATGAGGCGTTCTAAGAGCTTAGAAAGAGTAGGGAGTAGTGAAATGGGGCGATAGCTAGAATGAAGGGAGGGGTCGAGCGATTGTTTCTTAAGGAGGGGACGAACGATTGCGGATTTCCAGTGTGAAGGGAAGATACGACTGCGGATGGACGAGTTAAACAAGGTTGTGAGAAATGGGGATATCGATGAGCATATAGATTTTAATATGTGGGTAGGCAGGGGATCGGCAGATGAGGTTTTGTTGGGCAAGGACATGAGGACAGATGATATATCTGTAGGTGAGACAGAGAGAAGATGAAAGATTTCCGGAAGGATGAGAGTAGACTGGGCAGATTGGGATAAGATGGAGACCGGGGTGTGAGAGAGCAGCGTGGATACTTTAGTCTGGAGAAATGACGAATAATCATTAGCATTGATGTTGCACGGCGTAGAGGAACGAGCCAGGATTGAGTTAAAAGTATGCCAGAGAGTCTTAGAGTTGAATGAAGTGATGATTTTATGCTGCCAGAAGGAGTTGCATTTGGTACGTAGTAGGTTGAGATGAGACCGGCGAAAAGCAAGATAGGAATCACGGAAAGACGGAGTGATCGAGCGGAAATCGCGTCTGAGAGAGCGGTGATAGACTCGAAAAGCATGGCGGAGTCGACGCTTTTAGAGTATACATTGGATGTCAAACCATGGGGCACGGTGCAAGCGACGGTGTGGGTGAGACTTGAAGGGCAAGAGAATATCGAGAGTGGATGTGAGTTCAGAGTCGAAAAGAAAGGCGAGATCGTGAGGAGATGAATATGTTATTGTGGGTAATGATAGAGACGATTTGAGTAAGGCAGAGCGGAGAAGGGAGAGGTCAATATTTCTCCAAGGGCGACGTAGGATTGTAGGTGTGTGAGGAGGGGTGTGGTTGCGAGTGAGATCAAGGGTGATAAGAAAGTGATCGGATAGACCAGGATCAGAGATGGACAGTGAGGTGTAGGCAGCAAAATGATCGTGGACAGCGATGATGTCGAGTGCCCCACCAAGTATATGTGTGGGGGCAGTAGAGATTAGTTTTTAATTGTAGTTGGATAGAATGTTGATGAAGCGGATGGAATCTGTGGAAGAGGGACGGTCTGGGCGGATATTGAAGTCGCCTAGAACGAGTGAAGAAATTGAGGACAAAGAACAATGAGAAAGGAGGTCAGCGAGTTCGGTAAAAAATAAGGCTGTAGGAGCTGATGAACCAGGACGGTATACAATGGCGAGATCTAGAGTGATCGGGTTAGAATAACGACAAGTGAGCAATTCAAAAGAGCAAGGACTGAAAGGGGGATTGATTTTGCGAAGAGACGCTGGGTGACGCGCGAATGCGACGATGCCGCCATGATTAGAGGATTTAGAAGGGCATGAGCTGAGGGGGCGGGCGGATTCGACTAGGGAGCAACCGGCAGAGAGCAGACGGCGAATGGAAAGGTCGTCGGAATCTGAGTGCCAGGATTCGGTGAGGCAGAAGAGATCGATGGATTGCTTGGTGAATAGGTTGAGGATAAGATCGGATTTATTGAGAATAGATCTAGTGTTGAGGAGACCGAGGCGGAAACCGTGTGCTGTGGCGAAAGAGTCTAGTGGAGAAGACACATAGGAGAGATGGAGCGCCATCGAATTTTTGGACGGGTGTGGACAACTTGAAAATTTCCGTCTATGTTTCGGATGGAGAGTGATGTTTCGCCGTTTTCCTCGCGACGGCGTTTTTCGATGCGGGCTGAAGAGATTTGAGCGATTTCAGAAGGGGCGCGATCGGGGAAAATTCGAGTGGTTGAAGATGACATGAGTTTGAATCGTTGAGAGAGGACAGAAGACGCGTGAGAGCGATGCTTGAAAACAATTTTTAGGAGAGGGGGCTGGGAAGGATTAGATTGAGAAGATTTGTTTAGACGGATGAATGCGACAGGAGAAATGTCCTTCAAAAATGATGGTTTATCTGCAGGAACAATAGACGAGACGATGGATCTGAAGGCAGAAACATCGTGGTCCAGACATGCTTGTGGAGATAAGGAGTTAGAAGGCGTGATATTAGTAACAATGACGCAACGATCGCGAGAAGCAAAGCGCTTCCGTAAAGGAGGACGACTGACGTGAGTAGGTAAGATCACAATAGAAGAGCTGTCAGTTAATGATTTGGAGGGATTTGGTTTGACGACGGGAGACGTAGATGATAATGATAATAAAGAGGGTGGCAAGCGATGTGAGGAATGGTTATGAGTGGAAGGATAGTGGAGGTTGGTGGAGGTGATTTTGATTGATGGATGCAAGTTATTGAGAAACGAGACGGGAAGGACGGGACGTGGGGTGTCGGGGAGTGAAGATGACATGGAATGGGAAGTGTATATGGTGGCATGATCGGTGGGTGGAGAAAGGACATTAGAAACGACGGGGGTAGTTTGAGTTGACGTGTTGGATGTTGATATGTGCTTATTGGAAAGGTTGCATATTAGTTTGTTGGCACAAAAACCACATACGAAGTCTTCTTTAGCCTTATTCTTGTCGCAGGTGATTGTTGTCCAGACGCTGCAGTCGTGTATCGAGCACTGTACTTGCAGTTGTCAATAGTTGGTGTCGGTCTTAGTTGTTTTCTTACGTCCTCCCATAAACGATGGTTGCCGTCGATGGTTGTCGTCGATGGTTGTCGTCGATGGTTGTCGTCGATGGTTGTCGTTGATGGTTGTCGTCGATGGTTGTCGTCGATGGTTGTCGTCGATGGTTGTCGTCGATGGTTGTCGTCGATGGTTGTCGTCGATGGTTGTCGTCGATGGTTGTCGTCGATGGTTGTCGTCGATGTATACTGAATCCACTGTATGTTATTTATTGTATGTATTTTAGATCTTGTAAGAGTTTTAATAACGAAGACTTATTTTAACGTTTTTGACAATCGCCAACCGATTGTCATTGGTCTCATTTATCTTAGCCTATGCGCTAAGGTCGGTTGCATTGTCAACGATTTTCATAAGTACGCTACTTCGCACGATTAGTTAGTTTTGGGAGATCTCAATATGCCTCATGTAGATTAGGAAACGTACACACCCAGAGTAGGATGTGATAGTGGTTCATTAGAGTTACTCGACTAAATCAACGTTTTAAGTATCACTTAACATGTGAGAGACTTTACTAGTTTCTGTGGGAATCAGCGATCTCTGTTATATATTTGTCTAATCTCAAACGTATGTTTTGTAAAAAAAAGGATTTATTTTAACGTGGCAAATGCGTGCCAGCGCACGCTTACATGACCACAACAAAACAAGACTGTGAATCAGGTGTCGAGAAGGTGTGAACGGAGGAGGTGTTTGAATGTGATAAAGGAGGGAGCGTGGCGGACGTCGAGAGGGAGTTGATTCCAGGCGAGTGAGGCGGCGACTAGGAAGGATCGGAGATCGTAGTTGTTGGATGGTTAGGATGATGGATTTTGGAGAATTGGCGAACAAGACTGTGAATCAGGTGTCGAGAAGGTGTGACCAAGTCACTCACCTTGAATCTCTAGGATCATCGAACCACTGTGCCCTTCTATTTGACTCCTACTTATCGCAAGTCCTTTCAACTTACAGATCGTTTCTAAATACTGTTTAGTGTTTTAAGACGAGTTATCAATTGGTCCGTATGTGTCTTTCCGGTATATGTTGGCTGAATTCTTTTGGTTGGTGTTGAAACGGCATGGCAACAATTTGAGGCGATACTTTTAGATTTGCTCTTACGCTTCTCGCCTAGGAAAATTACGAAAGTTCGTTTACATTGTAAACCTTGGTTTGATAGGGAACGCTGTCAAGCCTTGAAAGAAAAACATCTTTTAAGAGGTTTAGGGGTAGTGAAATTAACAGTGTTTCTTTCATTAAAGTAAGGAATCGTTTTACGAATTCAAAACAATAAACGGCGTAGTTTCGAAGAAAGGATTGTACAAGAGGCTTTTCGCAATCCTGGTCGTTTGTTCAAATACGCGAACTCAAAACATAGAGCGGTACATGTTCTGCTTGTGTCGGATAGTGAACATGCCCTTATGACGATTACGACATCGCTAATGCGTTTAGTGAACATTTTTTGATCTCATCAAATTCATCTAGCAAACCATCCTTTATCATCCCATTCTGTGTTAACATCTATGAAGCATCAAACCATCCCATCCCAGAAGGATTTAGTTTTCTGTGTTAACATCTATGAAGCATCAATCGTTGAGGTAATATGTAACAAGATCGAATTGAGGAAAATTTCGAATTATCCACTTTTATCGAAAAAGCAGGGTATACCGACTAGAATAAATAAGAAGGATAGAAAAGCACATGTCTAAAATGATTTTATTAAATGATTGTAAATAATTTGATATTATCAAGAAAATTGTATTAACTATTGTTGATCTATAAAAGGTTTCAAATCGCGTGCAACCTTGTGCTGGACAGAGATGCGGCATTGAATTTGCGGAGATTCAATTAGACATAATTATCCAGCAAGGATGACGCCAAAAACGCATTTATCCAAATAAATCGGAAATTTACCCGAATAAAGTTAGATAACGTATGCCCATCTTGGACTACAATTTTACACAGCGTCTGCTTCACTCCTACATTTCTCACTATTTATAATGAAACAATACTTTCAGATGAAGGATTCACGCAATGTTATTCTCTGACCATGATTGCCTTCGTAACGGTTTCCGTACCTCTGATTTATACTCTGATTGAGTATGCGACAATGTTTGTTTATCTGGGTGCTAAAATCACTCGATTATCCAATCGATTTCTAACCGATGTTTATATAAACCAACCATATCGGTTGAGTTATATCGGGGTCCAACCATATCGAACACATCACTCATCGGCGAATTCATTTCAGCTGATGATAATTTTTAAGAACGGTATTGAGCGTAGCCATGAAGATACAGTACCTGTTGATGCATGTAAGATTGAGTTTTGTGAAAGCTGATCCAACTTTGCTATAATTTTGTCTTGTTTGCTACGTGTTTCCAGTATTTTGAGATATTTTCAACCATATCGGTTGGGCTATATCGAGGTCCAACCATATCGAACACATCGCTCATCGGCGAATTCATTTCAGCTGATGATAATTTTTAAGAACGGTATTGAGCGTAGCCATGAAGATACAGCTCCTGTTGATGCATGCAAGATTGAGTTTTGTGAAAGCTGATCCAACTTTGCTATAATTTTGTCTTGTTTGCTACGTGTTTCCAGTATTTTGAGATATTTTAAGCTTTATACTCTATGTTTACCAATTCGCTTCAATTGAGGACGGAATGTCTTACAAACACCTCAGAGTAATAGATCACGAGCTTACAGATAAGACAGATATTGGTAATAACTAAGCCGCTGAGTCCAATAGGCATAGCAACCTGTTTAAAATAATTATGAAAAAAATAAGGATTTTGTATTAGAATTACTCTCAATCATTAGTTAACAAAAATACCGAAATGTGAATTTAATATTTTCCTTAAAGTGTAAACTCTTTTAGATGGACGATGTTTACACATGTGCGGGCGGTAAGCTTTCTTTAAATTTAAAAAAATCGAAGAAGGTAATTCGCAGAAAGATAAAGAAAAACAATACTGATGAATTAAGCTCGTCGAAGGCTGTTACGAATCAAAGTGAAAACAGTAAGCAGTTAACAGAAAAATCCGTCGATTTAGAGTTTTTAAAAACACCGGCCGAGATGCATTTTCATAAGCGAAGGTATCAACGGTTGGAAAATTTGTTGAAAAGTCGTGCACTAAAAACTCACAAGCAACGTGTCGAAGAATTTAATGAAAAGCTTGAGCAACTAACAGAATACAATGATATACCTAAAGTTAGCTGGACGAAATGATCTTATGGTCAACTGTTAAAAAGTAAATCATATTTGCAATGTGAATTAATTCTTAATGTAGAATGTGGTGTTCATAAAATAGTAGGTTTTTAGCAACCTTGTAACTAATATTTAACACGCAGTCCCGAATTTTATTAATTTTATTTTTAGCTTTATCAGCTAAATTAGCAGAACTTATTACTTCTGATTTTGTATTAACTAAATACTCATTAGTTTATCATCAGCTAACTAAGTCTGTATATTTTGTATTAATTAAAAATAAAGATAAATAATAAATAATTATATAATATTCAACACAATTTATATTTAAATCAAGTTAAACTTTAATATTCAAATTTAAAATAAAAGTCAATTTTTATGAATAGATTAATAAATAACAGACAATGTATAAGAATAAGGATTAGATGTCATCAAGAGAAACTGCTATGTTATCAGGTTTTGGACCTAACTCCTTTACAAAGTATACTATTTATTATTTATCTATAAATATGTTTGGCTAAAGGGTATAAATTCATTTTTAATAATATTGAGTATTTAATGATAAATAATTTAATAAGATTTTATATAATAAATATTAATATAAAAATTAAATTTAAAATTAAAATTTAAAATCATCAGTTCATCATTTGAACTTAAGTCTCAATATTTTCAGTAAGTATTTATAACGATTACACAAGGGTAACACAAACAATAGATAAGAGGACATGTATCCAGGATAATTTAAATTGCCTAGTCAAGCAAAGAACAATGGAAAAGTGGAAAATATCCACTTATTTTGCTGTTACATGAACCTATAATTTATAGCTGATTTTTTTCTAAATGATTTTTTATCCTTTAAAGCTTTCGGATCTTTTCAGTTTGACGCACTTTCTTTAAATTACGCAAACAACCTGTTTATTGTACATCTTCACGTGCTCTTTCGAATGGCTTATAAATTTTTCTCTGAAGAAATGCGTTTCGGTTAAAAAAAATAAAATTTATATTTTTTCATAAAAATTTAAAATTTAATATAAATTTCAAATTTCAATGTTAGAAACTTAAAAATTTGTGTTTTAGTATTTTTTAAATATCTTATCAATGTATAATAATTTTTGATTTTTTGAAATATCTTAAAATTATGCAATGATAACATGCAATTTTTATTGAGTTATCCAAAACAGCAAAGTTATATTGACTAAAGTTGAAGATATTAATATATTTGAATCATCGAAAAAACGTTATTCAAAATATTCTTTAAAAATATCCATATTTTTGAGGATATTTTAATTTTAGTCAAACAATCGATTCCGAATAATACATTGAATCCATATTGTTGCAAATGATTTTCATTATTCCCTTTATATCCTTTTTCCTCCTATCCGCTTGATGTCGGTGGATCTTTACAAATGGGTCTTATATTCTGCAATAATGCATGAGGTCCCAAATTATTGATCATAAAGTGGAGGGAAGGAAAAGGAGATAAATATGTGATTAAACTATGCGGTTGCAGTCAAAAGGATTGTCATCAAAAAAATTATATGACATTTCAAAGAGCACATGAAAATGTACAATAAACAGGTTTTTTGCATAATTTGGACAAAATGCGTCAAACTGAAAAGAAATGTTTCGCAATATCCATTCTAAATTAATACTATTAGACATCTAAAATTATGCAGTTATTCCAATAATAGCATCAAATTTTTACAGCAACAATCGATTGATCGATCAAAATTTAAAAAATAATAAATTATTTGCAATTAATTTGGAATAACTTTTTAAATCAATATACAAATAGCTACATATTTAAAATATAGGCCATAGTGGATGTAGCGATTAGAATGGCGCGATAAAAGTAATAGGGTTGTTTTGGTATTTGTCGAGATATTTTGAAATTAAATCTTTAATTTTAAGAAAAAACAAAATTTAAATATTTTTTTAAATCCTCTGTTGAAATATTTTTAAATGATTACAATTACAAAGGTAATTGATATATTTTAAACAAATGAAGTTTTGAGTTTATAGCGCCTTGAAAAAAAAATTAAATTAAATTTTAAATTTTTATGAAAAAAATTAAATGAGATATCATCTTATTTCTACAAAAGAAGATAAATATATAATTATTTCGAACCAAATATAACCATTTCATACCACTTGGAATTAATCGATAATTCTGTAAAAACTTGACAGCATCTAATTCTGTAGAAATGTTTCGCAATATCCACTCTAAATTAATATTATTAGACATCTAAAATTATGCAGTTATTCCAATAATAGCATCAAATTTTTACAAAAACAATCGATTGATCGATCAAAATTGAAAAAAAAATAAAAACTATTTGCAATTAATTTGGAATAACTTTTTAAATCAATACACAAATAACTACATATTTAAAATATAAGCCATAGTAGACGTAGCGATTAGAATGGCGCGATAAAAGTAATAGGGTAGTATTGGTATTTTTCGAGATATTTTGAAATTAAATCTTTAATTTCAGGAAAAAAACAAAATTTAAATATTTTTTAAATCCTTTGTTGAAATATTTTTAAATGATTACAATTACAAAAGTCATTGATATATTTTAAATAAATGAAGTTTTGAGTTTATAGCGCCTTGAAAAAAAATAAAAGTAATATGGTAGTATTTGTGTTTTTTGAGATATTTTGAAATTAAATCTTTAAAGGAAAAAACAAATATTTAATATATAATTAGATATTAAAAATATAGGTCAATAGAATGGCGCGATAAAAGTAATATGGTAGTATTTGTGTTTTTTGAGATATTTTAAAATAACATCGTTAATTAAATACACGAAATTTAAATAATTTCTAAATCCTTTATTGAAATTTTTTTAAATGGTTACAATTACAAAGGTTATTGATATATTTTACTTAAGTTAAGTTTGAGTTCATGGGGACTTGAGATAAGTTTTAAATTAAATTTTGAATTTTTATGAAAAAAATTAAATTTTAAAATTTTTAACTCAAACGCATGTCTCCGAAAAAAAATTATACGCCATATGAAAGAGCACATGAAGATGTACAATAAACAGGTTGTTTGCGTAATTTGGACAAAGTGCGTCAAACTGAAAAGATCCAAGCTTTCAATGGCCTCGTCATTAACACATTTGTAATCAAATAGTTTTATTCCAGAAACTTAATGATTTAACTTTTAGTATACAAACTATATGATTACAATTTGTCATTGAAATGGCTGTTAGATGGTGAAAGCATTAACTTTTAATCAAAAATAAATGTTTCGCTACAGTACGCTTACATTCCCAATATCAGTTTAAAAAGGTTCACAAATAGATAATATTTTAATCAAACAATTTAGTAAAATAATATATTAAGATACTATTTTAAAAGTAAATGAAAAAGTATTTTTATTTTAATGATTAAACTTTTAGTATACAAACCATATGATTACAATTTGTCATTGATAAGGCCTTTATATATGGCAGAAGAAATACAATTTTTTGCAGTATTTTAATCAGAAATAAATATTTCGCTTTAGCTACATTCCCATATGCAATTAAAAAAGGTTCACAAATAGATGATATTTTAGTCAAACCATAAACATACTGTTTTAAGTGGGAATGAAATAAGTATTCTTATTCTAATAAGAATCTGAGTTTACTTTATAAAAGTTAATCGTTATATTAGTTAAATCTAAAAAAGATTTAACTAATATACAATCAGTATTTATTGTATCTTTTAAAGACAATCAATCTATCGCTCTTGTGTTGAAATTGGTTAATCATAAAATTATCACACGTTTAATATTTTAATTGACTTTAAATATATATTAGTATTATATTATAAACAAATGTAATTTTGGATTAATTTCGAATTCATATTTCATTTTAGCATTAGTTTAATAAATTTATAATCACCAGAAGGGACTCATTTTTTTACATTCAAGCTTTCGATGATTGTGTTCATTCGATGGACATTCTTTGAAAATTACCAAACTTTGAATGAAAATTTGCTGTGGTTAAAATTAGGTGAATTTCTCGCAAGGCAAAGATCAATCGCTTTGTATTTCTCCATGGACTTGGTGCTTGCGATTATCCACACATTGTGTGTTCTTTAGTATAAGTTTAGTGATTTTTGAACATTATATTTTTATATAATGTTTGCTACTTATTGCCTCTTCAAAACAAAGCATCATTTTGTTTTGGAAAATTGTCTTCGAAGAAAGTAAAACATTTTTCTGAATAAATGAAAGAAGAGATAAAGAGGGAAATCGCAATGAAGTAGTGTATAAGAACGACCGTATACTAATAAATTTTAGATAGGATATTTTACCTGATCCTGTGAAGAGTAAAGTGTGACAAATAGGTTTTGTTAGGAAATTAATGAAATTTATTTAATAAATTAATTTAATTTATTTATTTTACCTGATCCCGGGAAGGGTAAAGTGTGACAAATAGGTTTAATTAGGAAATTAATAAATTATATGATAGATGCAATTATAGATAAATAATTTAAGGAGAGTGAGACCATTCCGCGTGAATTTCTTGTAAAACATGTAAGCCAGACGCGAATGTAAGCCAGTCCTCCTCTACATCCAGTAGTGCGAGGGATCTGGCACTGATGAGTCATTGTGATGACGAAACGGCATTCGTCATTCTTTCGAGTCTGGCTTACATGTTTTACAAGATAAATAATTGCATTAATCTTCCAATCCGATTGAAAGATAAATGTATTAATCTGATACCGTAGTTTGAAATTTTCCGACGCAAGTAATATTTTGTTCGCATGTTAGAATATCTTAGAATATCTGGTCTATATCTACATAATTCCAACTTTATTCATTAAATAGACAACAACTTACATTTCGCAAGAGAACATTAATATAATTAAAATAATTAATACAATTTACTCTTACGTATTGAGAACACTCACTTGGCATTCGCTGATGATCTTAAAATTTTGACTACTATACGAGATATTTATGACTAAATCTTTACAGGCAGACTTTGATCGAGTTCATGATTGGTGCCCCTCTACTGGATTACATCTTAACGTTGATAAGTATATACTTATGAGGATGGGTAAAAAATCCAGTAATTTTACATATCATATCGGCGATGTTCTTTTCACTGAAGTATCACATCATAGGGATTTAGGAATTATCGTGCAGGCATCATTAAAAACTAAACTTAATAGTGAAAGAGCAATAAAAAGCGCTACTCGTGCACTATATATTGTAAAGAACTCATTCCTTAAGATTACCACGAATGTCTTTAGAAATTTGTTTAACACGTTGGTTCGTTCGCATTTAGAGTATGCAATTCATGCTTCTTTCCCGGTCACCAAACAAGAAAGGACAGATATTGAGTCAGTCCTTAGGCGAGGTTCTCGTTTATGTTCGAATGCGAGAGTGGATTACGCATTTCGATTAGATTTGCTAAGAATTCAACCGATGTCATCACGATTTTTGTTTCTTGACTTAATAGGAATGTATGCACTTGTACACCGGTTGGACGGTTATCCGAGTGGTTCGATCACATTACGTTCATCGATTTTGAGAGGTCACAGCAAAACTGTCTATAGAAGAAGGCATGGTAGGTATCCAAAATGCTGGAGACTGTCACACAGGGTACTTAGTATGTGGAATTATCTGTCTAAGGAAATTGCTTCCGCCCGAAGTCTGCATTCGTTCAAAAAATTATCAAAGACATGGATCATCAAGAATACGAGAAATGATTCATGGACATGTTTGCAGTGATTTGTTCTTTTTTGCTTGATTATTTCTTTTTCTGTTTCTTATTTTTTAGTTTCATTTTCTTTTTTTCAAACTGTGATCAAGCAAAATAGCCTTATGGCTAAGCCTTGTAATAATAATAATAAAGACATGCTACTTTATGCATTAATTAGGTATGCGAATAATGGCAGTGACATGAGAGCGACAGTCTACAGAATTCTTGCTGCAAATACTGAACGCTGCCATTCAACGGGGCAATGCTAGCTGCGTTTTGAGCACGGCTGACCGGACAGGGGACCGACAGGAATTGGATGTCGTGTATTTAGTTTTTATTCAACTATTTATGATAAATAACTATAGTGTTAATTAATAAATTTTTCGATAATAACAATATTATTATTTGAATAAATAAATTTATTACGAACATACAAAGGGTTCCCGCAAATAGGCCCGTCAAACACATCAAAACATTGTTTAATAATATTTATATTATTTTGTTGTATCGATCACTCATTATAGACTTGCGAAATAAAGTTTGTACGTTTTTATTGGAGCTTTCGACCAAACGGTCCTTGTCAACAGATAAAAAATCAAACAGAATTTTGTTTGATTCTGTTTGATTTTTTATCTGTTGACAAAGACCGTTTGGTCGAAAGCTCCAATAAAAACGATTCAAACTTTATTTCGCAAGTCTATAATGAGTGATCGATACAACAATCTAATCAAAGACTTGCACGCAACTATGTCTAATTTATATTATTATTTATTATTATATTTACATTATTATATTTATAATAATATAATATATAATATAGCTTTGAAAAATATAATAATATTATTCAGTCACGATGTATACATTTCTAATTTCCAAATCGTCGTTGTTTAACATAAAGTTTGGATTTTAGTAGCAATTGACATATACAATGATTTACCCGTTCTAGATGGACGTAGATGAAGCTGCAAGTCAAAGACTATTAAAAATTAATGTTAGTAATGATCAATCTAACACATTCGATTCCAATGAACCCCAATCACCAACTGCGATGACCGAGCTTACCATTTGGGAACAAGGATCAAATGTCAGTTGGACGATTGCCTTTGTTCTTGTATTCGTATTTGCGTTTGTTTCTGTGGCAATTGTGCATTTTCAAAAACAAGGAAATTTATCTGAAATTGGTATTGTAAAATGTTCCACCATTGGTCATCTTACTTTTAATTACAAAAAATTTTCAGTGAATTTCTTCAAAGTTTCTTTTTACTCACAAGATATTATGTCTTATATCTTGTGGCGGACGGTCATATTTGTACATAATGCAAATATACAATATTACAATTATGTTATTTAATCTAAATGTAAAAAATCAGATAATTGAGTTTAAATGAAATAATTGGCCTTTCATTAATTGATAACAAATCTAAATTTTGTAAAGGAGACATTTTCCCATCATTATTTAACCTTCAGCAGGCAGCACGTGGTCTAATGGACCCATGGCAAGTAAAATTTAAATGAAATATTAAAACCACTTTATTAAAACTTACGGAAGTCACGTGTATTTAATGATAATCAAATTAAATGTACTTCCAAAATATGGATTAATTCCAATCCTTAGGTATAAAGTAGTTACAGTTTTATGTCTGCTGTCGTCTAAAAACCTTATTTGATATAAAAGACACTAGCTCAGAAACGATTAAATAATTAGATAATTAAATAATTTTTTTAAATAATTAGTCTTTAAATAATATTAGATGTTACTTAAAAGTAAGAAAAATGATTATAATTGACTCTTTCATTTATTTTGTTTGAATAAACATACTTAGTTTAAGAAATTGTAAAACATTTTTTAAGCAATGGGAATTATTTAAGCAACATTTTTTAAGGAGTTTTCTTTGAATTATAGTATTATTTGTATCAGTTATATTTGTATCAAATATGAATAGGAATTTTGTTATCCCCAATTATGAATAGCTTTACCTGTGACCAGTTGATTTAGTATTCGTTAATCTCTGAATTAAGTACTTTGCTATGACTTTATTTAAGTTTCGATGAACCGCTTTGTGTCCATAGATCCCATTTTCAAAATGGGATCTATGGAACTGATCCATTTGAAAATGGGACTATTTTAATGAATGTAATTCGTAAATGAGTATTAGCAGTTCATTTCAATAAAATTTTATTTAAAAATTAAATAAATGTAATTTATAAATTGAATAACTTTTCCATTTGACATGTATGTATTTGACATTCAATAGCATGAATACATGAAATGTATTCATGACTTTTACATGACTTATCACTGGCACTTTTGTTGATTGTTTGAAATATTATAAAATTTAATAATATATTAATGTAAAAAGAAGAGAAAATTAAAGTGTAAAACTACTGAAAGTAATTGAGCTGTTTTTATACGTTCTGCAACCATTTTTATATTATAATTATATGCTACTTATGATAATGGAAGCGGTCGCGTTAAAAATTCAAAACCCATGCTATTTTTAATTCTCGTCGTAAAATACGCTAGCTGAATATTTTAACAATTCTCTTTAATCAACAATATTATTAGACTTGCAATGTGCAGAGATAAGTGACAAATCAAGATTTGAAAACGCATCCTCAAAAGAATATTCACAATTCGCAGTAGTCAGTGAAAATACCCGCTGCTCAGCCGTAGGACGGTATGCGTTTCCTTAACTTTATTTTATAATAAATAATTATTTGCACACTCTAATATAATACACTTTCTAAAATTGATTGTTGAATATTAATCATACATTATTTAAGCATTATTGGCATCTATTAAGAAAATTACATTTGATTTACAAAATTAGTTAATTTGTAATCATTTAACCGAGTACCGGGTCGTAGAAGTAACCGTTACATATTCCAAAAAATTACATTTCCGCTACAAAATTAGTTAATTTGTAATCACTTAAACAGATACCGGGTCATGAAAGTATGCGAGTCAGCGTCCTCACAGCGTCGTGATACTCAGTGACAGATAAAATCCCATTTTGGATAACTTGAGCTCTTCCGCAGCAAGTTTTAAGATTTGCTTTCATTACATGTAATTAAGTCTACGACAGGGTAGCTCTTTAGATAGCCCAGTTAACTAAGAAGTTGCTCACTAGATATCAACGGACTATCAATGATCATTATTTTGTTCGCATGTGTCTGGATTAATGTTTTTTCGATCACTTTTTAAATTTTATTACCATAGGTTAAAATCGGAACGAATATTGAGGTATAAATAAAATTCTTTAACTGAATGCTCAGCTCTCATCTTACCCTGTTCCAACAACGCCTTACTCCGTCAGCTGAACATATTTTTTATCTCTTTTATGTATCTTGAATCAATTTAATAGGCACCGAATCACTGGCGGCATCGAATCACCGTCATCATAAGCTGCGACATTGCTTTGACAATTAGTTCAACTTTATTAATAAAACCGTGCCCAACTGTACATTCGTACTCATCAATACTTTATTAATGTATGCCATTGAATTATACATACATTCAGATTGAAAATTTAATTAAATTTTTACAATTTTGTATGAATTTATAATTCTTCATTAATTCAGACGCATTTAGTTTTTAAATTTATAGTTAAAAGACCGATGTGTATAAGAGTAGCGGTTATTAAATAAAATGTTTTAAGTAATAAATAACCTAATATTTTTTGTATATCGATGTACATTTTCCGTTATTTATTTCGTTGTTAGTTATATCTAATTATCAATAAAATCAAATATTGATTTAATTTTAATTTGTATTAAATGAAATTATATTGGCTGTTGTTTTAGAAATATTCTTCTTAAAGGTGGCAGCGGTGTTGATGCGGCCATTGCAACTTCGGTTTGCCTTGGGGTTTTATCACTTCACAGTGCCGGATTGGGCGGCGGATTTTTTATGCTCGTATATAACAGGTAAATATTATTAATACAATAATTAATATTTTGCAAACTGAGAAATTATAAATAAATATAATTAATAAAACATTGTATATGTTTTATTATATTATTTATTAATTATTTTCAAATGTAATTTAATATAATATTATATTATTAGTTTAATATAATATTAAAATTATAGTTTATTGCTTACTATAGCTTCTCGGCTTTCTTCAGACCTAGAAGGCTTTTTTGCGTATTTTATTTGACGTAAATGAAAATGCAAACCATAGTGTAAGTTGAGCTGCACCAATATAAATAAATTCACTACGCCTTGGATATTTTAATCATTGGATTCTATAGCCCAATACTATGTTTCTGCTGTTTTAAAAAATTTCACTCTAATGTAAATGTAATAATAGCTTTTCTAATTTATTAAATTTATACTCTAGTATTTGGGCTCCAGTTATACATCAATTGAACATCAATACGCAACAGCTGAGTTAGCAAACACATTATTCACAGAAATCCAAATTATTTGGAATTGTTTTCCAAATTTATTTCTAATTTACCAAAACATCGAAATAAAAATTAAATTAAACATTAAATATTATGCTACACATCACCTTATTTAAGTTCTTGTCTGATTATTTAAACCTTTTGATTCAGAACAAATTTACGCTAATTTAGTGAGGATAGCTTTAACACTTCGAAATGTATGATTTTTCTTTAAAAATGAATGTAATCATTATTTAAATTGAATGCAATCTTATAAAATTGAATTCAATATTTTAAATCAAATATATTGAAGATTAAAACATTTTGAAATGTTATAAATTATCTGCGATAATATATAACTGCCTTCAAGTTAATCTTATGTAGTTACAGATTTTAAAATGCTGCAATTGAAAAATTGGGATTGCTTAAAGTTACATTTTAAAAATCGGAACAATTATCATATTCTAAAGCCTTATCAAAAGGATTGCATAGATTCTTTTGATATTATTATTTTTTGAACAGAACGTCAAGGGAAAGTGTGGTCATAGATTCTCGTGAGGTGGCACCATTAATGTCCAATCCACAGATGTTCAATATAGGATACAAATACTCAACCGAAGGTATTTCTATTAATCTTTCGCTAAGATTATGTTATTTTACTATTCAATATGTTTGCTTATACGCGAACATATTAATAATTATATAATAATAAATTAATTATATAATTATTTTATTATATAATTTTTATATAATTAAACTTTATACATTTGTTCAATTCACCACATATATTTTATTAACCTAAAGAGATGCCATCAATATCGCTTTAGAATATAACACGCAAATTATTTGTACTTTAACATATTATTTGCTATTTGTTTAATAATAATTTTATTTAATAGAATTTGGGTATTTCAATTGAATGCTTTAATATTGCCGATACTTACTTTTTAGTTTTAAAATATATTGTAATATATAATATATTAATATATAATATTAATATTAATATAATATATTAATATATAATATATCTATAATACATAGATAATATATTATAATATAATATATTAATAATGCATATATATTATATCGATGCTTAATCCGAAACACGCATATAATTTTATCCAGATTAATCGATTAAAGCTAATTTTTGCAATTTTACAAATGATCTTTTTTCATAATAAACAAAATCCGAATTTTCTTTCGTTCTAATTAATTATTTATGGCAAACGTTTCTGATACGTTTACTAAAGTTCGTGTTCGAAAGATTTTTGAATGTGAAATTGTTTACTTCCGAAAATATTTACATTTTTAAAAATATTAATATTGAAAAATACTAATAAATGATATGCATATTTTTGTATATTTTTTGTATATTTTTGAATATTAAATATTAATATTAATATATTTACATTTTATATTTTCATTTTAAAAATATTAATATTCAAAATACTAATATAATATTAATATTAAATATTAATAAAATATTGTTTACATTTTGAAAATATTAAAAATATTAATAAATACTAATATAATATTAAATGATATTCATATTTTTACATTTTAAAAATATTAAATATATAAAAGTTAGACACCTCTATGTGTTGGCACGTTATACACATCTACAAATTATATTGAGCACGTTCAAAACATAAATTATTTTTAATAACATCACATTACAATTCAATCAGCAATTACACAATTAGAAAAGAGTGCATTAAACACGAATTTTAAAAACGTAAATATTCACGAATACCTTGATAGATATTCGAAAATTTTATTTTAGAAATACCGTTCGGTAACGAACTCGTGACGTTTAATTTTTTCATCATTAAAAATATATAGGCAAAATCGTGTTTTCGTCATGGGTCCTTCATGTGACCAAAAATATAATACATGCAAATTGGTTCTTTTCTGTTTTAGCTGCTAAAACAAAAAATCTAGTTTATCTAATGCAGGAAAAAATTGAATTTTAACATTTTTGGTTATTTTTATTGGTTTAATAAATTTTTAAAAAGCTGTGTCGCACCTTTTTATTAATATTAAATCAATTAAATATTAATTTAATATTAATTATTAATATTAATATTAATATTTAATTATTTAGTTATATAATTAAATATTATTAAATATATAATTATACAATTAAAAATTATATATTTAATACTTAATTTAAATATTATTATTTATTTACAGAATAGTATATTAATATTTCATTAAATAATATTTGATTAAAATAATATTTGAT